>JAZHYW010037084.1:0-192695 GCA_037355805.1 Ixodes ricinus
GTACATTTTATTTGTAGAATTTATTTTAAGTAGATTGTACTGTAGTAATGCATTTTACTACATGTTATTAACCTCTCATTTACTTTATACTTTACTTCAAGCAGTTGTTATATGTAATTTTTACGCTACCCTGTAAACAAAGAAACACTATTTGTAAAATCGAGCTCAGGCAGTGCCAGACCAAAGTAGAAATGAAACATCCGCAGCAATATCATTGACCAAAAAAAAAAAGTGTAAACAATTTAGGCGCCAGAGTAGAAACTGTAATTAAATCATATTTGTAAAATACAAGCTGTTCTATATTTGGCTATCAGAATTTTTGTTAACAGATCAAAACTTATATACTTTTTTGCTACCATAAAAATATAAACGTAACTTCAAAAGTAATTCGCTACTTTTTTACGGTAGTTAAGTAATTCACTAAACAGCCATTTGGTCCAATTTCTACTCTACTCAAATTCATTTTTGAGGCCAATTTCAGTAACTTAACTTAATTACTTTTTTTATAACTTCGACATGTCTGTAAAAAGGAGAGGGCTTCTGTTTTGACGAAAAGAAGTGTGTTCAGCCGCTTGTCAGCACCGTGAGGGAGGGAGAGCTTGACGTGCTGACGTCAGCGCTTCGACCAATGGGAAGCTGCGGCACGCGTCACCATCTCCACCTCCTGATGCTGACAAACGAAAGACACCACCGGGATTTCGACAGCGTTGCCTGAGCGGCGAGGCTGGAGTCCCACAGTGACAAACAAACAAACTGACACGGACAAGCCTCCAACACATGGCGGCGTTCTAATGGTACCTTTTGGCAGACGTTTAGTCGTTCGGTGCTGTGAAGTAAGCGCATCGCGTTCGCTAAAGATATCCTGCGTGCATGATGTTCGTGTTTGAGGATATAGCCTTTATTCCATAAAGCTTCGTCAAATCGCTTTGTTAACTGGCTTGAGGCTTGTCGCTGTCAGTTGTTTGCTCATCGGCTCTAGTGGACTCAAGTACAACACATTAGAAGGAATAACACGCAATGAGAAAGCTGTTAAGTGCGTCAGATGGCAGGCAGCGTTTATTTAAAAGTGTCGGCGTACAGCGGCTATCGCGGGAGTAAATCGCGCGAATGAGCGGCAATTTAACTGCGCTCGGCTCTTCATCTACCAACTCGTCACCTCAAAGATCTGACCTAGAAATGTTCGGAGTTACTAGGTGAGACTGACTAGGCAAGGTAATTTTGACCTCCTTATCTTTTACACTCGTAAAGAATAAACACGAAACTTAGATGCACGGAGAGCGTTCCTTTTCACTCATGTAAAGGGTAACATATACCAGTGAGCCCATCGTTAGCACCCTCACGTTGTATGGGGCTACTTCATATTAAGGACTTCCGGGGGGGTAACGTTTATTTTTGACATGATTTTGGTGTAGTTAATCTTAATTGTATATATTTATTATGAAGTCTAGTGTGCATGTGCGAAGGCACATTAGAGAAAGATACATCGTGTCATTAGGAGTGCTCGTAGGACTTCGCATCCGTCTCGTAGCGCTCCCGAGAACGGACGCAAAGAATAGTGGCGCATCAGTATATGCCAAGTTTGCGGAGGGCGTACAGGAGGGGAGGGGAAATGGCCACGAAAACTCTCCCTAGTAATCGAAACTTTTTTCAAATCATATTGTCAGAAAATAGGTATGACCACCGTCAATATAGCGGATATAAACGATGTGTTGTAGACATACAGTGAGCCAATGAAACAGCACATAAATGCCGCACAGTCAATTGTTCTTGCCTCATTTTTTTGGCTATTACATAAAAACTATATACGACATATGTAAAAAAACCGGAAACCCTATAGTTAAAGGCTCAGGACTTGAAATAAGATTTGTAACTTGATGGCTGAAGGCAGACACGTGCCGCTAAATAATCATCGTTTGTAAGTATGCACGTATAGCACGAATTGATATGTGGTGAATTGAAAAATCTATTTTTTGTTTGAATTAATTTTCAACCGAAATTAAGTTTTACCCATAAATTTAAGATCAGCCCTGTTTCAGATATACTACATGAGAAGTACAGGTAACTTGTATCGGCGAAAAAGAGTGCGTAACTTTAATTTACCACTAGTTTGTATCCCTACAAAATGCAATTTTGTATTTACAATTCACACACTTTTCTGGTTCCCTTGTCTTAATAATATTTGTCAATTCATCGTTGTTGCTAAATTGTAATAATATATGGATTACTTTTTTCTCTTTTGTTTTGTTTTTGTTTTGCACTTCGTTTTAGGTCACCTGGGGAAACAAACAACCCAATATCTGTTCGTCCCGGTCACGGTCAGTCTTCCACCAACATTTATTCTTTTGTCTGTCCGAGATTTTGTTCTTTCTAAAAAATAAAGAAAATACGATAAAATTGAAGACTTGGTATAATGTTCCATGATGTATTAGGATCCATACATTAGCTTTTCATCAAAACTACAGATCAAAGAAAATAAAAAGTTTTAGCCCGACAACGTTTCATAGAAGGAAGTAGACCCGTTATGTTGCCTAATAATTTTACGAAAGATATTTTTTCTTTTTTTTTTCTTTTCTAAATATCAACCCTTGTTTAGTCTTGTTCTCCACCTGCTGGGCCTATTGCCCGACCAATGACGTGTGAAAAGTTTCTCGCGGGGGACCAAATTATTTAGGGGCAGCCAATCAAGGCGGCCTGCAAGTAGGGCAGTGCGCAGCTCGGGAGGGACGTGTATAGCCGTTTGATGGAGCACAGTAGACGCTACGAGCCATCAAAGCTGTCCAATACCGCGATTCTCACGTGATTCCGGTTGAGGCAGAGCGACGCCGAGCAGAGTGCGTAGTCACGTGACACACATTCAGAGCGCCGGATTGGCTGGGACGGCTCGCGGGTCCAAGGTCCATCGGCAGGAACGGAGTATCTAATGATACGTATATTCGCGACCTGTCCACGCGTCGTCCTGTCCTGTCCCCGGGTCGTCGTCGTCAAATGCCGGTAGCCTGTGCTTTGTCGTTCGCCACCGAGTCAGTCGCGTGGCGTGGAGCAACGGCCTGAAATCCAAGCGCCCTAGCTCTGTCCATTTCGTAGATTGAATTCTGCCACTGTTTCTTTCTCAAAACGCTGCGGGTTTTTCCGGTTTCCGCGTAACGAGAGCGCATTAGTGAAGTTGATTGTCTCGTCGTTATGCCGAGGGGAGGGAGGGGGGCGGTCCGGGTTGCCGCGACGGCTGGGTCCTGCACATATCGCACATGATAGATATGTGATGTGCGAGCGACCCCCCTGCTCAGTATGCACTCTACGCCCCCCCCCCCCCCTTCAAATTGGCACGCGCCAAATCGCCCCCCCCCCCCCCCCAAAAAAAAAAAAGAAAAAAAATCTGTGTCGTAATTGCATGCGGAACGTAAGTTCGTCTGGTTACTTTGCAGGGTTTGTAGATTGCCGCGTTGAGCTCTGATTGGCCTCTGATTGAAGGATAGGTGTGGTAGACTTCCAATGCAGCTTAAGCTCTTTGAGGCCTGGACCCACTATCCTAGAATCAGCCAATCAGAATTCGGCGTTGTTTCTTGATACCACAACCACTGCAAAAGAAGCATTCTGCAGGGATCTAAACTCGTCAAACACAAAGTTGGGGCCGAAGATCACGGGAGCGCACCGATTGATCCATAACGACGATGACTTGCTGCTTCTGTCGCCGGCGTCTCAATCGGCGCGCCTGCAAACTTTGACTCCAACTTTGTGTCGGATGTTTGTGGCGCTTGCTCTCCGCATAGACCGTTTCGTGCGACGGTGGCCACAGCGAGGATGACGTATAGCCGCCCGGGACACGCCCAAAAATAATTTGTTCAAGTATAAGTATATATATCTAGTTATACATACTTATATATAGTCAAAAAAAAAAGAACTAGTGACACGAACCCTTCAATTCTATAGCTTCCAATCGGCAAATAAAGTGATTTGCATTAGTGGCCCCAACCCAGCTTCAAGAAAGAATTCAACATAACGGCCAAGGCCGTAAATAAATAACGGTTTGAGAAGGTATTTGATTTGAGCCAATCGCCAGAGCTATGGCGCATCGTTACTACCAGGTTGTCATGTTATATCACCAACTGAACCAATCATACCCAGGGCACGCGCCGTGACCCTGCGTTTTTTCTTCTTCTATCCGATTGGTTTAGCTGGCGATCGCAAATATACAGACAAGCAGGAAACGCGAGCCGTGATGATGCACTTTAAGGCTTGATTTTGCCTGCCGGATGAAAAAGTTTGCCTGCTTCTTGCAGGCTGATGATGTCGTAAACGCTGTCGGCTGGCTGATGAAAGTAGCGTGGTGGCAGACCCTGTAGCATCTAGCATTGAGGCCTACCCATCATCCAATCAAAAACCATTCAGAGCTTCCGGGGCGCTGTTCTGGCGTCACCTAACCCTGCGTCGCGGAAGTGACGACTTTCTGCGTTAGGTCATATTATGTTACTGGAACATTTCACGCGTGGCTTGAAGGTAGTCATCGCACTAGATTTGGGGTCATTCCTTTCTTTGTCCTTGCCGATGAAAAAGAAAATACTTCAGTATGCGTTTCACTAATGATTGTTGCAGAAGATCTATGTGCTTAGCAGCATAAGACCACCATAATGGCCGCCGCTGATGTGACGGGAATGCGAACAGTGCTGACGTCATACAAAGCGACAGTTCGCAATTTCCAGAAAATGCGCTTTCCAGCGACGATCCTGTTATCTACCGTTCATAAAAATTATCTACATACATGTTCGAAGCATGCATGCATAAACATTGCTTGTGACTACATTATATGTCTGGATCGTTAAACATAGCATATTGTTGCCTTGCGATTGTAGGCTTTTATCAGTGAAATAGATGTTATAAACGCCCACACGTCATTTCTTCTTTTTTTGTTAACGATATTAGGCTGATAGACGTCGGCTCATAGAAAATAGCTTCTTTCAATTACCTTTGATCCAGGGAACGGCAGTGTTTTCAAATTTTCGCGTGCAAATCACCATGTCACATTATCACCGAGTTTGCTTCTTCTGCGAGCGGCAGTTTATTAACCCAGGCAGAAAACACAAGCCCGCTTTTTCTCGTGAACTCCTATATACATTAATTAATTAAGATCATAAAAAATGTATGTTTTCTGTTTAGTTAATAAATTAAGGATCTGGACGTCGGGAAGAGAAACAACACTTACTGAGGAAAGCGTGTGTTCCGAGAAGAGCTCGCGCGTCGACAACCAGCGTGCTGTTCTGACGCGGGTGAAATTGCTGACGCCGATCGGAGCTATAGAGGACTGATCGGTTTCCATTGAGCAGACGTCGACGTTAACCGGATGAATCAGGTCCACAAAACAGCGCAGTTCTTGATGCAACAGCACCGCACTGCCTGGCAGAACGACCCAGAAACTGCGGACGCCGAAGAAAAGCTCATAAGAACGACATCGTCGACAAGCCAGTAAAGAAATCCGATTGCTTCTTCTTATTGATGTCCTTATATATGTGCTATAATTACGTACTTAACGTCATGAGTATTTTAATGACAGTTCACTTTTCTGGTCCTGTACGAGAAGTAAAGTAAGGCGATTCTTCCTTAACTAGTGTAGCTCCAACTTTTGATGAACGAAGCTCGCTATACACTACAGACCATGCAGAAAGAGAGCTACATATATTTACCCTCGCTAGTGATGGTGGACTTGACAAATCCGTCAAACGTGTTGCCCTAACATATTCGGATATTTAAGAATGCGCCAAAGAAGGCATCACTGTATTAGGCACGGTTTCGAATACCACGCATCCGATCAGGCAAAAGTTATGCGTGACGTTAGTGCGACAGTAATACGCTGCTGCCTCCGGTAGCGGACCCTTTGCGCATCGCGGATGAACAGCGGCTGTTGCTAATGGCGGTGCAGTAAGGAGCTTCTGCACATTTTTAATCTTGAAATTCCTGGCAATATATACAGACTATAACACCAACAGCCACAAACTAATCCACATAGAAAATCGCCATTCGTCCTATTCCGCCAACTCCAGCGGCATGCATTTAATCCACTTTCTCTTTGTACGCACCTCGACCACGCAGGCAATGTTCCAGTTTTCGCTGAACACTGGGATATGCGGATATTCCCTGCTTCGCTCCCTCGCGCGCCTTTTCCGCCGAGCGTGGTGAAGCTTCCCGTGGAGCTTCCGAATAGTATAGTCGGCACTGTGCACCCAGCCATTTTGCCTTTGGCGCTTTGCTGGTTGTTTCCCACCGGGAAATGTCGAAGTTTGGTACGGCAGGTTGCGCGCATCCTGATGCGGGGTTTTATCAACTCTCGAGGCGTGGCCCGCGGCCGCCTAAATCATTGGACCCGATCTCGAGCTCAAATCTCCGAGTTACCACCATATCCGGAGCGCCCTGCAACATGCAGCGCGTGTCCGATCGTTCGGCGGCTTCCGAACGCCGCCTATTTGGCCACCAAACGCACTGACCAGCCGAGCCAACGAGGCGCCGCCCTGTTCACCGCCATGGGGCTATAGCGTGAGAATTCTAGCTGTTTTTCAAGCCTCGATGATTACCCCAGCCTCCCCGCGACGCACCTAGATTGCGTTTTCAGTTCAAACTCCCTCTCACCGTGCGCTCTGGTCGGCTCTTCTGACCAGGAACGGGACTCGAACTTTGTTCCAGTTCTGAGCTATCTGAAAACTACTATCGATATTTTTTTGTTCAGCATAGTCTCATCTCGGGGTCAAAAGTAAGCTTAATTAAGTATTGTGACCTGTCAAGGTAACTGAACAGCACCTTCCAGCTCGTGACGATAGTTCTACATTTAGTTCGGTGGCAAATCATAGGGCCAGAGGTCCCGATATTAATAAAGACGTTTTAACCACCTCACCACCCTCTGTGCACGCTGTTTAGTGTCGCGGCAAGGGCGACACCGAAACGTGCGTGAGCCCATAGAGAAAATACGTGGGCCATGTTGTTGTTATTGCATTAAGTCGCTCGCAGCAAAAATCCCAGCGTTACCGGCACACAAAACGGTATTCCTGAAGTATATAGCTCCGATATAGTGCGCTTTCTAAAAGCAATCAGATAAAGCTTAGCTTTCATTTAGATGTACATACATGGTACAAAACGGAGCGGAAGCCTCGTTTTCCGGGGAGAACCCCATTATCAGCCATTGGCTATACCGCGTGACTTCAAACGAAATACTGGCATAAAAGAAAACAGATCATGCCGGTATATTAACTTAGAAAGAAAAAGAAAATCAACGCGCTTGGCGATCCAATGTTAAGAAGGTTACCACTACTTCCTAAAAACGTGAAAAAACTTTTGTTTTTGGTAACTTTTTTTTTAGGGTATATATCGTCAAGAGGTAACTTCTTCTGACGACGAAGCAGGCCAGTGTCTTCGAAGATTGGATTGACTTCGAGCTTGAAAGAACGAAATTTGAAGACAATTCAACATCAAGAATAGGACTGTTCAGGTAAGTTTGTTCCCACATTTCTCTTATCCTTGGACGGGAGTCGCGTGCCACTCACGTGAAATGATGCATAGATTAGGCAAAGCCGCCATTAGCTGGTCTCATCGCTTCGTAGGCTGGAGCCCGTGATTGGTTCTGAGTCTCGCGCCGAAGCACTGACGCAGCACTCGTGTGGAATCTCGTTTCGATCCGAGTGCGACTCCGAATGCTGACGATGCGCTCGTATTCAATGCGTGCCTCGCAGTGGCATGACCAACTCATCGGCGGCCGCAATAATCTTATACATCATTTCCTAAATTTCCGCGCGGGCATAGTTTTCACTGCGGTATTTTGACGGCAAGAACTCCCGGGTTGAAAGGACCACGAAGCAAGATGCGGGCACATAATAAACGACGCCCTGTATTTCTTTAGTTGTCGGCGACCCTGTTGAATCGCCCTCGTAAAGGGGTGCATTGTCGTAGGCGCTTTCAGGTTATATGTATAAAAGAAGAAACTATGGAGGCTGTCGAAGAGAGAATGGCAATTAGGGTAAACACTGGGGTTAAGCACCACATCCAGTCATTTATGTATTCAACAACTTACACTGTCGGCCACCTGAAATCGAGGTGATAGATAAAGTCTCCTTAAAAAATTCGTCAGTCTTGTTGGGAGTATAATCGAGATAAACAACTGCGTACTAATAAACCAAGAGGCAGCACCCTGAACGACCAGCTCGTGACTCCACGGCGATACGACGCCACGTTCAGAATTACGCAGTTCACGTAGGTCACTTCCAATACTTTGCGCAACTTTTTAGTACTTATTATTAACGTATTTGTATTTTATTAAGAAGACACAAAACAATAGGTTACACGCACGGTGTGATGAGGAGAGGTAAAAAGTGAACGGCGCCGCTCGCCACAGAACAAGTGGGGGTGTTAAAGATTCGCTCCTATTTCTGACAAGCGCGCCGTGGAGATGGCGCAGCATGACAGGAGCTCCGAGGAACTGTCCTCATACGCGCACACGTTTTCAAGTCCGCGAGACGCGCGACCGCGCCTGTACGCCGAGCCCCGACCCTACATTGCCCCGCCGGTAGATGGGCGAAGCCTGGGTGGAATTCCGACCCCCTTTCTGGCCTTGTTTCGACACCTTTCTCCTTCCATCGTGGATTAATCTGTTTCATATATATATACGTATATATATTAGTAAATAAGACGTCCCTCATACTCATACCTCCAGGCGCATCCTGTCCCAGCGGCCAGGGGACGACGAAGAGAGCCCCAGCGAAGAGGAACTCATCAGAGACCTTATCACCGTGCAGAAGGAATGCCGGCAGTTGACTGCTAACCTGAAGGCCGAAGTACCTGGAAGCGGACGCCGCCGTGGACACAGCCTTCGGCGAATCCGCCCTGGTCAACGTCAAGTTCAGCTTCTCGCACAACGTGGACTCGACTTCCAGAGCAGCTTTCGCGGCGAAGATCGTCTGCGGAGGAGACTCTGGCCGAGCTCAAGCAGATCGACCACAAGTTTGAGACCAAGATCAAGCGACATTGACAAGCCCACAAACTCGAGTGAGTTCAATGATGATCATGATGACGATAATGATGATGTCTCGAGCGGCTTTCCACTGGTATCAGCGAACTCGAAGTATCTTCGCCTCCAGCGCCACCGGTGACCGAAATGGGGAACATAGCGTATGTTCTCGTGGCCGACGTCCGGGAGAATTGTGTCACGCGTGTTCCAATCAAACTAACGCACTACTGTAAATAATAATAATAATAATCACTTTGGATGAAGGTGGTCACCCGCGGAAAACCGGCACTGTCAGTGCGTACCATCTAAATGGGGGTAACCGACATATTTGTTACGCTCCCGGTTTGAACCTCAGCTGGTATAAATTTCTGCGAAGAATCCTGGAGTAAGACATGTTTAAGCTCGTAGCAGTGTAAAAGTGATACGTGTAGAGTTAACAGTACTTTCATATAAACGAAGGAATATAAGACACATTTTGAATTATGTAGCTTTTTTATAATAGTAGTCTATATGCTTGAGGGGAATCTCATTAGTCCGCCACCGACAATTGCACATTTCTACAGACTCCGGACCCATACAAGAAATCCTCGCTAGGGAGCGCAGTAGAAGACTGCTAACTGGCATGACTTCAGATGAGTTATGAGAGCCCTATTTGTCCGTTCCCTCTGGCAGGGAGGAGCCGGCTGACTGGACCGAGGAGGACTACGCCGTAGTGCAGCACGTCCTGGAACAGTACCCAAGCCAGCTGGCAAACCGAAGGGCTCTCATCATGGACTGGCTGCGTAGGCACCACAAGAAGCGCTCTATACTCGACATCGTGAGTCTCCCCTGAGTGTCGCTTGTCCACCCATCGCGCCGCGCGCGCGTGATTCTTGGTCTGTTTTTTATTCTATCGAAAAGTGTGGGTACAAGAAACTACACAAAAAGGGCATGAAAAAGCGACATGGAAGTGACATCGTCAGCGATGATGTCACGAGTCACGTGACCACGTCGGGTGACTGTTGTGTCGCGTGACATGTCACGTGTACCATGTGACGTGACGCTGCATGGGCCTACAAGTCGTATTATACAGCGAATTTTAGTCAGGGATGACCAAAACAAAGCTGCAGGCTTTTTTCTTCAAGCGCGCGTTCTTGCTGGAAGTAACCACCGGGATCCTGCCCTTTGCCCACCACGTATTGCTGAATCATTGAATTCTCAAGATGAACCATGCTGTTCCAGCAGCGGCATAAAGCTGCCTGACTTGTCTTGACCGCGATCTATTGCGTGTACCTACAACATAAATAATGTCTACATCACGGTCTAACCATTAATTTGTGACTCGATCGGGAAATGCATGAAGTTCTGAGTGAAGGTTCCTCACAAACCACATAGCCATATAGGGTTTTTTACAAGATATTCATGAGACATTAAAACGTACCGGGAGTGTCGCAAGAACACGTGTTCCGTCAAGGGTTGTAAAAAAAAAAAAAAAAAGCTTTGCTAGAGATGGGAATAGAGCACCCCCAGCGTGGATGCATGATTTGAGTTTCACGAGCTGTGACAGCACAATAGCTTGCAAGCACAGAACATGATAGCTAATCCAGGTAATTGGAGTTTGACTTGGGTCAATGCTGAAGCGGATTCCGCTCCGGCCACGTGCAGTCGGCCTACATGACGTGCGTGCGAGAAACCAGCGCTTCCACCGGGAAAAGGTGCAGTCCTGCCTCCAGGAGTGGGAGCGGGCGCGTGTCCAGTGGCTGGCGCGGGCCAAGCAGGCCTCCAAGGGGACTTCGCCGCTCCAGAGGAATCCGGCCAAGCTGAGGGTCCCGCCACCCATCAGGTTAAAACCGAAAAAGGTGCATCCCAGTCCAATCGATCTTGAGCTGCCGGATGAAGCGAAACCGGCAGAGAATTAGAATCGAGTGGCCGCGAGCCTGCATCAGACAGTAAAACCAATCGATTAATACATAAAATCGAATGGCTCCTCCAGTATAACCTGCTTCAACTCTTTCCCTTCGAAGAGGGGAACTGTAAAAAAAAAAAATATGTCCGAGCAAGCGCACATGTGCTCGAAATAATTCAGCCTTTGCTGAACGAACGACGAAACATAACGGTCAGCAATATCGGCACCTCTGGCTGCGTTCGTCATCACATTTTTGTTGCTATAGAAGCTGTCAACTCTGACCGCGATTCATTTCAATGCTGAAGAAACTCAAAATAAATCACATTTTTTTAAAGTAAAATGTTGGACGTCAGATAACGTAAAGGCCACAAAGTGACCACCTATAAACCAACTGCATTTCATCAGACGCCTTTCAATACACATGGAACAATGGGTATTATCCGCTGGCAATTTATCGGACGAGTACCGCCCGGACCTCGCGTTATTCTATAATCATTGACAGTTTAAGAAACACAAGGCGGGGCTTACTGTGTTCAGGCTTCGTTTTCGCCCTTCTTACCGGCTATATGCCGTAATGGTTACGGAGCAATGGTTAGCGGAGCGATAATCAGGTGCTCGGTGCACGCCCCTGCGATTCTTTGACTGTCAATGCTAAGCTCATTTCTCCTCTCCTCTTTCTTTTCTCTCCTCACGTGCCCGTCTTTTCCTTCCTCTTCCTTTCTCCCGCTTTCGCCTCTCTTCTTGGCTGCACCTCCCTTCACCCGTGTAAAGGCGTCGGCGGCGTCGGCCCCAGCTAAAGTCCCTGGCTCCGCCAACAGCCGAGATCCCCAAGAAGACTCGGATCGTGCTGCCGGCCATCGTCCGCACGCGGAAGGACGTCGGCCGGCCGCCCAAGAGCCAGCACATCGAGCAGGCGGAGAGGAAGATCCGCGAGCAGAACCACGAGTGGCGCATGCGGTCCCTCTCCACTCGTCTGCGAGCTCGAGGTCCTGCGGATGCAGGCCAACGAGCCTCAGCGCCACGACGACCCCGAAGAGCAGGCGGAACAGGTGGCCAAACTGCGGCGAAGGCTCGACATGGAAAGGTATACAGTCCCCTGTCCTGCCACAACACTATAGGGCGCATTCACTGGACGCCATACTTGAGGGCGACGTTTAGGGCGCATGCTAGAACGAGCATGCATAATAGGCTGCCAAGAACGGCAATCTTGATGGTGTAGAATGCACGTGGCGAAAGAACTGTGGAAGCTCGCCGTCAGCACGCGCTCAGCAACCACGCTCACAGATATGGCCGCCAGTGAATACATCGCTTGCACATGATGCCATCGTCGTGCCGATACTGGTGGTCATGCGTACTTAAAACTCTTGCCGAGAATAAAAAAATCCGCGTAATGCGAAATGTATGCTGCAGAAAGTACACGCTCAACAGCAGGACCACCACGATGGCAGCCATGACGTCAGTGCCAGTCATATATAGGCAAATATAGTCGCTGGAAACATACTTATGGAGCTCTTGAGTAGCTGGACACCATCCGACGACTCGATCGATTGACATTGGGTGGAATCATCGAGGGTCAACCAACACTCGATAACACTCAATGACTCCGTCAAGTGACATCGATGGAGTCATCGATGACACCCGATGACCCGGCATTTTTTCTGCAACATATATATATATATATAGTGCAGGAGGCACGCCTCTACCAATTGCCAAGCAGCAAGAAAAATTCAGAGGGCCTCTTATGTTATCCCTAAGACGACTTGAAGGCGAAAGCTCAAGCGTCGATCTTGATTATAGCGAACCTACGAAGACAGCGCGCTCTCTGACGACGCACTTTTGGCGCTGCCCGAGCGAGAGTATCCTCCTCTCCCGCTCGGTTTGCGCCGCACGCGCACCTCTGCCGATTCTGGCACAAGTAACGTCATCTCGTGGTCCAGTGGCGAACCGTGGATATTGGTACCTTTCGTGTCGCCGACGTGTTTTCAGCCTCAAGGACTTTGAAGGTCGATTGAACGATGAGACATTTAAGGAATAAAGGACCTTGCCAACATAGCCACAATTGAAAGGGGACGTCTGTAGTTTGTGAGTGGAAAGAGTTCGTTCTTCATCGCATATACCATGTGCCCAAATAGCTAAATGGTTTCAACTAGGGCTGGGCGATTGATCGATTAACCTTCCGATTAATCGATTAAGGCTTTAATCGCGATCAAATTTTTTAACCGGTTAATCGGTTTTTTAATCGGTACTCAAAAGAAGTCCGTTCCCCGCCAGGTGCTATGAGCAAGGTTTAATTCTCGCGCTCGCGAAGCGTCAGGTGTTCGAGGATATACATTACAGTTCTGCCGAGGCCAGAAGAAAAAGCCGGGCACGCAATTGATCCCCGCGCGACCGCGAAACTTCACGTGTTGAGGATCTATTACACATCCTGCCCAGGCAAGACAAACAAGCAGAAAAACAAGCCGGGAAGCTAACAACGCCATGGTTACTTGCCCCAGTATTCGGCCCGTAAAAATGGACGAGTTCACGAGTATGAAAGGCAATCTAGCTGGGAAGTTTGAGTTTAAAGTAAACTCCAGCGGTGAAGTTTTTAACTCGAAGGAAGTCCAGTGCATCATCTGCAAAAAGCCGTTTTCATACAGTGGAAGCGTAAGCTCGCTTCAGTATCACCTACGAGCGAAGCACCCATGTAGCTGCAGCAAGGACCATCCGCCAAAACGCAGACAACAATCAAAGCCTTCTCATCGAGGTTCCTTTCTTTGAAAAAGAAGAAAGCATCGCCCAAGCCCTAACTTCTTGTCTTCCTGTCGGAGAATGTGGACAAACTTCTTTGTCTTCGAAGCTGGAGCAAAAATATGTGAGTCTTTGAATCGTTGAACTATATGTATCCTCAATTCTAAATGTCCTTTGCGCCGTGTAACAGAGAGTAAAATAAGCCTTCAAAGGCAAGACGAGCTGTTGCATTCTTTTTCATATATTATTTATAAAAATCAACGCAACCGATTAATCGATTAATTAATCGATTAAAGGGTGGCGATTAATCGGGTTAAAATTTTTAATCGACGCCCAGCCCTAGTTTCAACCCATTTTTTAGCAATATTTTACTGGTGTTTTTGATAATCCGTAGGCGCGCCGCCCAGTGCTAGCGCGCCCACAAATTACAAAAAAAAAACGCTGTTTTTGTTAATTTATATAACGCGAAAGTAACGTGAGTTACTTTTACCGGTAACGGTAACGCATTCCTTCTATTTTGAGGTAACGTAGGTCGGTAACCTGTCCCTTTATTTTGCAAGTAAAGTATTTCGTTAAAATATTTTCGGTCACGCTATACAACACTGGCGTCGCCCCTTATAATTGAACATTTTTAACATGATGTGTTATCGTTGAACTAGTTCAAAATGATATTTTGTGCTATTTTCTTAGGGTAAAATTCCGACAGGAGCTAGCCATCAAGAAGCAGTGGGACCGAATGAGGGCAGAGCAGAAGAAACAAGAGGAGTCCAAAAACCAGAGGCTAAAATTGCAGGCAAGTTGCAGTTGCAAAAGTTGACATTTCCCTTATCTTCAATGTCAGTCCTCGTAGTTACAACATAAGTTTAAAAAGAAAAACTCCATCACTATACGGTAGAAACTATTTAAATTACAGTGAATGATTCCTATGGCCATCACTAGACCTGCGCCACATCCCAGCCATGGAAACAATGAACATCCTTATACTCCCCGTTCTTGTTTCACTGAGTTTTGAATGAAAAAAAATACGCATCGATCTGTGAAAATTTGGTAAGGGTGCAGGCGACGCTGGTAAATATTAACCATGTTGAACTAGCCTGAGACTGGGGAAGAAGAGACATATCAAAACGCAAAAGAAACAGAAAAAGAAAAGACAAAACGATGTTTCACACAAAAAAAAAATAGACAGGACGACATCACAATCTCAGTCGATCTGTATTTGAATGACGAACGAGACATGATCGCGGTCTGCACAGATGATGCGATGTCTCCCGACTTTGAGCACATTATCGCAGCTTGGTAGGATGACAACAAACTTATTTCCTGGAGCGTGTTTTACGAGTAGAAGGAATTATTACCATGAGTGCAGGTGTATATATTAAATACAAATCGAGCACGATTTACGCATCCCAGAAGTGACCCCGCGTCAGTTACATTTAGTCTTCGCCGTGCTCGAAGCTTCAGTAAAGTGGATCATAGTTCCGTTTTTCTCCACAGCACACGCTGAATGGCGCCATTCAAATCGTGCGTGAGAGCGTACCCTGCTAAATCCTTCGCTTGTCTGATCGCTCATTCAGACAAGGAACACTCTTTTGACCACATGACCGCGTTCACGATTCCTACATGTATGGCATTATTGCATAGAGCTTTCTCATTGCTCGAGAGCGAAGAAAACAGTCGGTGGGTTCTCTTTCCCGCAATGCAGACAGCCGTGTCTGTCGATCGTTGCGTCGAGCTCAGACAGCGCGCGTATACTTGTTCTTAATTTTCGGCATCTGAAAGGAAAGGACGATACGTGATTCCATGGCCATTACAAATGAAAATCACCGAAAGACATATCCATCGTTAGAAGGAATAACGGTTGACCCGAATCTGATATCTCTTGTGGCACTTTGCACTTCCATCCGTCCGCACAGTCGTTCCTATATTACTTCCTCCTCCTTGCAGGACAAGGAGTCCTTCGTCAGTGGGTACTTCGGTGAGCTTCATCTTGGCCATGGATGACGCTGAACGGCGATTGCTGGTCGCAGCCTCCGGTCGTCCCGAATAGCTGATGGCAAACATTCCCAAGATCATCGATTTCATTGTCTCCAGATGCCATGTCATGCTTATTGTTCGGGTCGATAAGTTCTTGCAAATAGCTCTGCGTGGGAGTCAGCGTTGTCTTCTGTGCTGGACAACACATATGTCAGCCAAAGGGAATGTGTCTGAGAGCCGACAGCAGCATTCTGCAGTATACAATTAGTCTTCCTTATCTTGAAATCGACGTCGTCGAACTGGTAACCGATGTGCGCACGATAAGAGAATTGGCAAGAAGATAGCAAGCGTAATTTCCTTCGTGAACTATATCTACAGCACATAGAGCTTAGCCAGCCTTCTTTCTCTAAAACTTAACCACCCTGAAAAAGAAAGGGGGGGGGGTATTTTATTGTGCGCACTTATCGCAGTCAGATATGATGACAGCAGTTGGTATTCATTGATACATCCAAAGATTTTCGAGAACTCTGAATTTTAATGATTTCGGGAGAGGTGCCTTATGCCTGGTCTAGCGAGGTTGGACTCGCGATGCAATAACAAAACGAAACATCTGCAATGGCCGTACACTTTTTTTCAAAACGCCACTTGCCAGCGGGTGATGCAGGTGTCTGTTGTAAAGGACGTCGATAAACCGCTCAGTTCTTTTTCTCCTGTAGCTTACATACGCCAAGAGCCAAGAAGGAGCTTGCGACCCATAAAGCATGGCGGAGTATACTTCGTCCTGCTGAAGATAGCTGGCTTATTGACATGGCAGTTGTACACTGCGACGCTCGGATGCATCTTGCTATTATACACCAGTCAGACATGTTGCCAAAACAACCGAAGACACTTGCCCTTTTTTTGCCAGCTCAAATCACACAGCTCAAAACCGAGGACAATTAGGAATGAAACGAAGAAAAAAGATATAGCGCTGTTATTGTGATGCAAAGACGCAAGGAACTAAAGCAAGTTTACATCTTCCAGGGACCGAGTCGTGCACAAAAGCTTGTTGCTCAAATGGTTATGCGTCGTAAGGCAACATACCTTGTTTCACTTGTCTGTCTTCGACGAGAGAGACATGTCCTTGCTCAAAACGCTTTAACTTCCAAACAATAAAAAAAAAAGGAACGAGGGTACAGGATCTTTTGAGCGAGATCGGGGCTTATTTTCCTGATATGTTGCGCGACGCAATGTAATGTGCAATCGCGTACACTGCCACAAGTCAGCATTCATGATTTTGTCGCCTGTTGAGATCGAAGACAGGGTTTAAAATGATCGAAGTAAGCGACCCTTTCATCGCACGCTCAACAGCTATGCCAGAACATGAACGATATTTTCAAAATTTGCTCATGTTTACGGTCAGTACTGTTGAATTTTCAACACAGATGCACATGTTGAATTTTCGGCCCAGCTGTATAGAATGGGAGTGAAGGGCCTCCGTAACGGCTTTTGCGTCTCGCTTCTGCGTCTTGCGCTTTCACCAAGCTACCGTCGCAAACAACATATACTACATTAAATAGGCAAGGCGTAAAAATGGAGGTCATTAGCTCGTATTAGTTGGTAAAAAAGACGAAACAGAACATTTTAATTGCGCGTTTCTGTAGGCGTCCGACAGAGTTACTGAATGGGTCATTCCATGTAAAACGTCCCAGACGTTGCATTCCCTTCCAATTTCTGGAAAAAAAATGCATGGCCTTTTGCCGCAATGTCCGTAGCCATACCCTAAAATATTTTTGGCAAAATAATTTTTTTGATGACGTGAGCGCGGTTTTTACTTTTAAAAAAAGCGTGAAACTAGGCATCACTCAATAATTGATGAAAAATCTGCTTTTTAGTGAAACACCCAACAATATTTTTTTCTTAAATTTGCACGGCTTTCGACTTACAATGTGGTTGGGCTTGTGAAGTTTTGTTTAATTTAAATATTTTTTTAAAAACAAAAAAAAAATCTGGAAATTTTAACTTTTTTGTTATTTTATCAAAAAATATCTAATTGCTCCCGGGACTTAATATAACTTTTTACCGGCTGCCCTGCAGGTATATAATCTATAAAAAATGTTTAAAACCGCTCAATGAAATATCTCGCAGTAAACAAAAATCCTGAAGTTGCACAAAAGTGCGTTTTGACGCACAAACAGCCGTTTATTTCACCCTGAGGTGGTCCAAGTAAAAATACAAAATAGAGTGGGTTTGGAAGAACAATCGACAGTCTTTTGATTCTGAAAGTTTAATCAAAGTAATTTTTGTTTAAAGCGAGAAAACAATTTTTGAAGTTGAACTCTCGCACCACAACCCAGCGTCGCTTCTTAACGCCTCTTCGCCGCACAGCACGCCATCTGCGACGATAGCTGACACGATTAGGTCCAAAGAAAGAACGGTGTTTTTCGCCGCTTCCCCTTGTCCGTCTTTCCGGCTGCAAGGGAAGAAACGGCGGGTATCGTGTAATAATCGGAGGTGCCGCCAGCGCGTAGCAATAGCAGGCCCGTTGTGCCCTTTGTACCCGAGGGCGGCTCGAAACGCGATGCCTAAATGACGGGCGGTATAAAGTGACCAGGACTTCTCCATGCCATGCCAAAGGACCCACGACCACCTCCGATTCCTAAAATGAAATTGATGGCTCTTCACCGTAACGTTTGTGGTGCCTCTCTAGCATATTTTTTGACGAAAAACTAATTTCATGGGGTGATGGCGGTTTGAACTCGTAAAAAGGAGTGGAACTATGAAAAGTAAGATTTTTTTACGGAACACTGGAATATTTTTGCCTAAAAACCATACGGTATTTGGATTGCTATGTAATAAGGATCATGGTCATAGAATTCGGTATGCTCGAAGCAGTTTTAAAAAATAAGAAATATATGAGCTTTTTAGCATATTTTTAGTGTTGTTACAAACTATAACTTTGCTGCATACGACTGTAAATACTCTTATTGACAGCCCTGTAGGTATACTGTACGCAAAAAAAGGTTTCAGGCCGTACAACTAAATATCTTGCAGAAAAAAAAAACTAAATTTGTGCAAAATTGCGTTTTGCCTTTTAAAGAGCCGTCAATTCTGCCTTGAGATGGCCCAAAGAAAATTACGTAACATGGTGACTTCTACAAAAGCTTATTTCCTCATGGTCTTGAGAGTTTAATTAAAATAATTTTGTTCTAAAGATGAAAAAATACATTTTGTAGTTGAGCTTTCGCGCCGCAGGATGGCGTCGTTCCTTGCGCTTCTCTGCACAGCACGCTCCGTCGAGTCCGGCAAAGCGTGCGACGGTGTCACGGTGTGC
This sequence comes from Ixodes ricinus, assembly GCA_037355805.1. Classification (NCBI taxonomy): domain Eukaryota; kingdom Metazoa; phylum Arthropoda; class Arachnida; order Ixodida; family Ixodidae; genus Ixodes; species Ixodes ricinus. The sequence continues at coordinate 18,883 of JAZHYW010037084.1, forward strand.
GCACGCAGGTAGACAGCAGGACATCGAGCTGTCGGGTACATCTGGTTGGGAAGAGGCTTTTTCTACTCTTGTTGATTTATGGCTTTTGCTATTTCGACCGTTTAGCACGGCTGTGTCCTCCTGTGGTCTTCCACTGTCTTGCTGTCAGCAAATGCTTAGCGCTGCCAGGTAAGAGCATCCACTAGTAAGCCAGCTGTTTCTTACGTACACATCATCACTCTTTCTTCTCAACGTCAGGACAAATGTAGACAGCAACACATAAGCCCCGTGAACGGGCAGTCTCGACTCTCAAACGACGAATCGATGTGGTGTTAACGAATGCGCGAAGTTGAGGCTCACGCCTCGTTTGTGTTTAAATCGGCTTTGATACGCCAAATTCTTGCGTCGCTGAATAGTTCCGCTTTTCACCGCAGTATGCGTGACAGCTAGATTTCGCGGCGATATTATCGCGTTTCCCTTTTAAGAGAAGTCCACGTCAGCTGATGCCGCCCGTATTAGGCATCGCGTTTCGAGCCGCCCTCGGGTACAAAGGGCACAACAGGCCTGCTATTGCTACGCGCTGGCGGCACCTCCGATTATTACACGATACCCGCCGTTTCTTCCCTTGCAGCCGGAAAGACGGACAAGGGGAAGCGGCAGAAAACTCCGCTCTTTCTTTGGACCTAATCGTGTCAGCTATCGTCGCAGGTGGCGTGCTGTGCGGCGAAGAGGCGTTAAGAAGCGACGCCAGGTTGTGGTGCGCAGGGTATTGAACCGAACCCGAACCGTGAACCGAAAACCGGAAAAAACCGTTATTTTCGCGCGAACCGGAGCTGACCCGGAACGAAATAATTTTTCTCGTTCCGGAGCGGAACCGATAAGTTTTCCATGCGGTTTTCGGTTCATACGCGAAGTCAGGTTGCGTGAGAAGTGCGTGGCAAAAAACACGTTAACCTGAAAAGTAAACAAAGAAATGAAAGAAAAAAATATTATTTTTGCGCAAACCGGAGCTGAGCAGGACCGAAATAACTATTTTTTCGTTCCTGGGTAAAACTGATCAAATATATTTGCGGTGTTTCGTTCACGTGGGAAGTCAAAAAGCGAAAAAAATAGGTAGCGGAAAGCTCTGTAACGTTCCATTGTTAAGTTTTTACGTAACGATCGTCTTCATAATTTAAAAAGTTCGTCTCGAGAACTCAAACAAAATGAGCACAGTAACTATAAATTCTCCCGAGATTTCTGGTCTTACGTATTTCTTTAACAAATGCCCACATTCGTCCCAACCTTTTCTTGGGACCGGAAATGGCTCATCAAAGAAAATTTAACACGGGAAAAAACACCATTCGTACGTCAGCAAAAGTGACCAATTAAAGATAAGGAGCCTGTTTGGTGGCAAAACGATAAGTTGGGCTAGTTAATTTTTCATCTCGGACTAAACGAGAAAAAAAGGACAAAGAGAGGTATAGACAACACGCCTGGTCTTGTCTATACTTCTCTTTGTCCTTTTTTTTGCGTAAGCCCAAGCTTTGTTTGGTGTTTCTTGTCTTCTTTTTTCGAGAGTTGTTTGCAATTTACTTTAAACGCCTTGATTTCATTGTACAACTGATCGGATAAGAAAGCGATAAAAAGGCCGATGGATATTTTAAAACCTGCACACTGTGGCGCATCTAATCTGCTTTCCAAATAACTCAGCGGATTTTATAATCTGTCCGAAATTAAAGTCTAGCACCGGGAAGGGGAGGAGATTCAATCAACAGTTCCAGCTACAGAAAACAGCAAAACAGCTTCGATCTCTGGTAGCAGAAACAGCAAGGACCGAAACGTTTTCTCCCGAGAAACACAAACATCAAGGCGCACAGCTCTTCTGAGCATTGCTAGACAAGGAGCCGCGGCCTTCAAGAGACGCTAACATGTTACAGTTTTGGGAGAGAAGGGAACGCCATCCAGAACTCTACCCATTGGCGCAAGTAGCCCTGGGAGTGCCTGCGACGCAGGTCAGCGTGCAGCGAGCCTTTTCTGCACTAAAGTTCATTCTATCGTCTCAGAGCCGCCGTCTTCCCCCGGATATGCTTGACGACGTCCTGCTTCTTCGGTTAGCTGCCTGACATTGAACTGCGCTTTCACCCACGTCCCGAGGTGTCCCAGCACTAGCTCGTTCGTTCCACACAGTAATGTGAGCCTTTGCTTCCTGTATGTAACACTTTTATAAAATATGCATAGTTTATCTTTTGCTGACAATTGTTTTTGTAGCATATGAGTACGAACCGGTTCGCACCGGTTTGAACCTTTATTTTTTCATTCCGGAGTTGAACCGGAGCTGAACCATTTTCCCTGAACCGGACCGAAAACCGGAACGAAAAACATTTCGGTTCGACACCCTGGTGGTGCGAGAGTTCAACTTCAAAAATTGTTTTCTCGCTTTAAACAAAAATTACTTTGATTACACTTTCAGAATCAAAAGATTATCGATTGTTCTTCCAAACCCACCATATTTTGTATTTTTACTTGGACCACCTCAGGGTGAAATAAACGGCTGTTTATGCGTCAAAATGCACTTTTGTGCAACTTCAGGATTTTTGTTTACTGCGAGATATTTCATTGAGCGGTTTTAAACATTTTTTATAGATTATATACCTGCAGGGCAGCCGGTAAAAAGTTATATTAAGTCCCGAGAGCAATTAGATATTTTTAATAAAATAACAAAAATGATAAAATTAAAAAAAATTATTGTTCTAAAAAATATTTAAATTAAACAAAACTTCACAAGCCCAACCACATTGTAAGCCGAAAGCCGTGCAAATCTAAGAAAAAATATTGTTGGGTGTTTCACTAAAAAGCTGATTTTTTCATCAATTATTGAGTGATGCCTAGTTTCACGCGTTTTTAAAAGTTAAAACTCGCTCACGTCATCAAAAAAAGGTTTTCGCCAAAAATATTTTAGGGGATGGCTACGGACATTGCAACAAAAAACCATGAATTTTTTTTTTTTTTTTTTAGAAATCGGAAGGGGTTGGGCGCAACTTCTGGAACGTTTGACATAAAATAACCCAAATGCAAAAAAAAAAAAAAGGAAGAGGACAGAACAGCAATTTTTGCCAAAAACAGTTTCTTTCAAGGCTGGTCGTCGTACAGATGTGTGCGGCTCGACAGAAGAAAACGTGTCGTTGCTTTGTCTTTTCGGTCCTGAGCTCGACGATTTTATTGCTCAGCAAGATAAATTACTGACGAGTCAAACAGTAACCAACTACAAAGCTCAAGAACAGACGGGCGTAAGACACCGGAGCTTGTGATACTTGAGAAAGATTAAAGTGGGGTACTGAAGCATGGACCCAATAAAGCAGTTTACCTGTTCTCTGCTTGTTTTTGTTTTGATCGGGAGGCCATGACTTAATTGTGATTGGCTGACGGGCGCCCTTTGTCACCCGACCAAGGGAATATGGGCCTTGCACAATAAGCACCCCATAAATGCTTAATCACATTTTTAATGTTGAATAATAGGCAGCGCATGGCAGTAACGTGGCTTTTTTAGAACGTTTTGAGCGCGAACATTAATCAGAAAAAAATTTGAAATCAAAAACCTCTTAGCGCACCTTTAACGGCAGAAACCAAAGCACGACAGTATGTCCAGAAAAATCTTGTATAACTGTGCTATAACCTTGGAATTTTAATTAGACCGACTAACAAACAGCCATGCGACAAAAAGAACTAAAATAATCTGATAGGCTAGTTGGTTATGCATAATAACACAACAGCGCAAAGGACAAGGACATGTAAAAGACGTAGACAGGACGAGCGCTGTCCTGTACGTCTACTTGTCCTTTCACTAGTGTGTATTATAAACAAAAAGAAAAATACACCGGGCATAATTGGAAAGCACCAGGAAGTTGAGGATAGTTTTTCTTGCCCAGAATGAATGTTTCCCAGTTACGATTTTTCCGATTTGCTGATTTATCTAAAAAGTCCGTACATATTTTGGACTTATGAGGAACAGCCCCAGTGTATTAAAACTTAAAATGTCTTAGAAAGGAAGCCCGTACTCCCAGAAATGTAAGCGTCCACGCGTACTTCATGACACGTGGCTGTCACGTTACCACGCCACGTGACGTCGCGGTGTCACGTGAAACCAGGACTTCGTCACCATAACGTCAGGTGGCGTTTACTGTCTGCTAAACAAATTTGGACGACTGCATTCCATACATTATCAGACCTCGGAGACAAAGGCGCCTACATAACGCCAGGATGTTATGTATATATATGCATCCTAGCCGGCGTGCAGAACAGCGTCTCAGCTGAGACTCGGTAGAAGCACTGCAAGGCTACCAGTGTCTGGACCCTTGAGTCCCGCCAGCCGTGCGCTGGATGCAGTGCTCGCCCAGTCTCAGTGAGACGCTGGTTCTAGCAAGCTGGCCTGATTTCCTTTGGCAGATAGATTTCCTTTCGGCTTTTATGAGAGCGCTATTATTGAACCAGACAATGGACATGCATAACGTTCTTGGTACGACACCGTTAGAACCCTTATAGTCCGTGACAGGTTAAGAACTCGGGGGAAGCACTCCCACTTCTTTCCCCCTCACCAGAGCGAACGCTGGAGGGGAGACGACCTCCTCTCAAGCGTTCGGTCTGCTAAAGTTCAAAGGGGTGGGGACTCGTTGAAAGCGTTCCTCTGTCGCACAGATACTTAGCTACAGCGGACGGCAAGCCAAGGACAGCTCGCAACAGACAACCCTCAAGCCCTGCGGCCCCATCGTCGTCCGTCGGAGCATCGCGAGGCAGACGGCTCTGAGGCGGAGGTCCGAGGTGCAGCCTTCGGTGGTGCTGCCGAGTCACCACCACACCAAGACCACTCTCTTCCCCAGTTTTGCCGTCGAAGAAACGCGCACGGTCCTCGCCGCGGGTCGGCCTGTGACCAGGGGACGCTACAAGTGATGCCTTCGTGCATTTTCTCACCAAGCAAAGCGCGCCTCTACTTTACCGCAATAAACCGTCGATGTTCTCTACAATTGTTCCTACCAAAACTCAGCCTCAACCAATTGTCTTTTGTCGCGCAAACGTGTGGCTTCGTAAGTAAGAGCGTAAAAACCTAAAACAAAACGACAAAATTATAAAAAGAATCGTGTCGAAACCTTTTTGATGAGGTCCCAACGGGAACGAAACGCAGTGTCGCGCCACATACTGAACAGTACCGAACATGTACAATGCGCGACGCAGTTAGCAGGAACACGCGAGTAGCAGTCATTGTCTCTTCTTTCTTAAATCTTAATTCGTTTTTAAAACTTAGAAACTGCCATAAAAAAAAAATGCTAGTTTTGTGGAACGTTTACGACCGGATTACTGTGACGAGGGTCGAGTTTATGCATGATAAACGTTATGCTTTCCATATTTTGCCACTTTTTACTAAATAGCTTGTTAAGTTATGCCCCGGCCTTTTACAGGAACAAAAATATCAATGCGAACATTTTGAGACGTTTCTTGGAACACTTCCAAAAATCGTAGGCCGATCGCGGCGCACTAAGCGTGAACAGAACTTTCAACGAGTTTCGTACGAGCCCGTTGTAAACTCAGACTTGTCTCACCGGTTCACCTGACACTGCGCCGAGGCCGGTCCCTTCCAGTCAGGGTGCAACCAGAATCCTACTGGGTACAGGCGCCGGCGCTCTCTCGACAAATCGATGAGGGGCCATTGCCCTTCCCGGGGGGCCGTAAACATCTCATCCCGCGGTTCAGAATTCGAACACCAAAACAGAGTTCTGGTCAGTTGACGGAGAACACGCATACCCTGTTCCGACCCCCAACGAGAATCGCTAAAACGTCCTCGCCCCGCCGGCAACTTCCTCTTCATCGCAGGACGTAAGCGAAATTATTAAAAAGAAAAGAAGAAAAACGAACCAAGATCGGAGAACTTACGGTAACAAAGCTTACGGTCACTTTAAGAAACGAAGGGCCTGGCTTATAGTTATACGCAGTCAAGCGCACGCCGTCATTGGTTGAGATCAGGAGGAAACAAAAGCGCGCACGGGAGCATGTGGATGGCAAACAAACGCACGAGGAGCAGACGAACTTGCATGCCGTACGGTTTACGACACGATCGGACAGCCGTCGATAGACGCGTCCCCTGGGGCTCTGGATGTCCCGGCAGATCGCCGTCTGAAAAAGCCCTCCCTGCCCTGGGGTCAGAAGTACAACGACCCGCCACGGGAAAGAAGATCCCCGCTCGTGGTGGAAAAAACAAGGTTCGGCACGTAGAGACAGTCAAGCAGCACGCCTGGCTGCGCACGAGAACTCGGCTGCGACCACGCGTCTACATTGGGTGGGGATGAAACAAAATATTAACCAAGCAGCGTTCTACGGGAATGATTTTGGAACAAAATGTTTGGAGTGCCAAACTGGATGTTTTGTTCGAGTTCTGAAGGTTGCAACAAAAAATGTAATAATTTCACTTGCAAAAGATTAAAAAAACTAATTTATTATGCATTTTGATGGCATTTTGCACGTAAACATAGCTTTATGGTACAGAATGAGCATGAAAAGGGGAGCGTATCATTTAGCTTCATCTGCTGCTCAAGGTCATGTAATATTACCGTATTTTCCGGACATTACATGTTTAAATGCTGAAATTTCAGGCTGCGCGGACTCTCTACGCGTGCGGACTATACAGGAATTTTGTTTTTCAATATCGTTGATTATGCACGAGACGCGACGGATTTTGTGAATAAAGAGATATGCTAATGATGACTTATGTATATTATCGGCTTGTTTGTAGAGCTAAGAAAGCGAGACATATGTCAAGGTTTTAGAGGATTTTCGTGTCGACTAAGCCCCAGGTGCGGACTATGCACTTGGTGCGGACTATGCCCCGGGTGCGGCTATCTAAGCAAAAACTTTTATATTTTGACCCCATATTTGCCCCTGCGGACTATACACCGGGTGCGGACTATAGTCCGAAAATACGGTAATAAAACCATTAAATCACGCCATAACAGTTTAATGCAGGGGTCTCAAACACGCGGCCCACAAGCATCCCGCGGCTGTTAGTCCCCGTTCCCCACCGTTCCTATGACTCGAGCGCCACATACGCCATAGATAATAGTTATATTGTCGATTCATTTCCTCTGCTCTGTCCACACATTTTGTACTATTTCTTTTTTTTTTTGGGGGGGGAGGAGGGCGGATCAAGTATTGCTTTGTCTAAATATCTGCTTCTCGGCCCTTTCTGATGTAAATAAACCGGAACGGCAATACCACTACAAAACCGAGCTCTCTGCTCAAGAAGGCGCCTCGGCTGCGCGAACTCTTGCACAGCAGCAGCAACGGTCAAAGATAAAACTATGAGCTCGGGCTTCTAGCTGTCAGGAAATAGCTTTAAAATGAAAGTATTTTCTTATAATGCTGCTATACAAATTGCCAAAAAGCAAAAACTGCCGCATGAAGACATATTTTTTCCTATGCCTGTTGAGCCTCGTGAATTGAGCGACAGGACAAGGATAGCGTGCTCACTCTTCTTCAATTGAAAACTGAAGTACTTGATGGTACAAAAGTGGTGGCGGTGACCTGACCGACATGGGTGACCCCTGGTACAAGAAATGGGAGAATAGCATCTTACAAATTTTGCCCCCCCCCCCCCCAAAACGAGTCGGCTGTGTGGGCCCAAAGTAGTCGTATACACAAATAAAAACTAAAGAGGGCAAAACGACGAGCTTACAAAAAGCAGAAAGCTTAAGGTTCCTTGTCTAAAAAATCTCTGGGGTGTCGCAGGGACAGTGAGCTGTTCTGGAACGTGAAACACAAATGCTGTTTATTTATTTATTTCTTGTTCCAAAATAGCAAACTATCCCCCTCTCCGTTGGTCCTCGTCCCTTTGGGTGTGGGCATCTGGCCCCCACACTCAAATGAATTTGAAACCCCTCGTTTAACGCCTACAAGCAGATGGTTAGTGAACTAAATGCATGTGGGGGTGGTGAAGGGCCGGTTCACTTTAAGACTGGATAATCCGGCCCTGGAAACATGCTAATGTCCTGCATCACTGCAAGCGGCAAAAACTGGGGTTCAAGAACATTCAGCCTGTGCAAATCAATTGTCAAAATTGTCCCCAACGCATCCGCATTGTTTCGCAGTGCACAAATCATCAAATAAATTTCTGTGCAAGATTTTTCACCCTCTAGCCAGTGAGGTGGTCACCTAAGACCTAAATATACAGCTGAAGCAGAAACTTAATCGACTTGGTCGTACAACATTCCTCCAACTAAACAGCGAATAAAAAAAAAATAGCATCAAACGGTGCGGAGTTATGCGCGTTCGTCAGGTGGCCGGCACACTCTAGATACGCCAGCCCACTCTTGAAGGCGATTCTAAATTTGTTGACACTTTCCCAGCCCTGCGCACGATCTCCGCAGCCCAGCACGTGCGTTTGTGTCACTTAGGAAGGCAGGCAAAGCACGCGCCATACGCACAAACACTCAAAATGGTACCGACCAGACTTTCTGGCGTCTCAGCTAGTCTCAACCAACGGTACTCTAAACGGTTGTTTATATCTTTACCATAGGACGCGCCTTACAGCGCTGTCACAGCTACCGGTGCGCGCGCGTTCCATGCACGAGGGCTCATTCCGCTCTCGTGAGGGTGAGCACGGCCGCTACATCACCCTCTCCCGAGCGCGGGAGAGGGTGAGCTAGGGGCAGTGCTAAGCCTCACGAGAGCGGAATGAGCCCTCGTGCATGGAACGCGCGCGATGGTAAAGATATAAACAGGTGTTTAGAGTGCCTTGAATGACTGCCTTCATAGCTCGTTTTACAAAACATCAGTTATGCAGTTCAGAGGAGGAGCGTAAGGATGGACGCGAAACACTGGATCTGGGAACAATGAAATCAGTAGTTGAGTAACTAGTTTCCTTTTAGTGCACGAAGCCAAAAAGGCATTGTCGAATCTTGCTCTTAGAAAGTCTAATGTGTCCGCGACTTCTTTATAGAATCCTCGTAATTTTGTTATATCGCTTGTGGCTGTTGCATCACCTAGAGGTGCCATATATTTCTTCAAAAAGAATTGTTTGCACAACTCTAAAAGGGGTGCTGCTCCTGCGTGAAAAATTTCCACCTGGCGATCAGCTGTCTTACGAATATATGTCCCAGGCCAAGTCCTCCGTCGTGCATTCGTCGGAACAAATTGGTTCTTCTCATTGGCTCGTATGGTGACCTCCAGATGAACGTCGCCATTATTCTGGTAAATACATTAACTGTTAGCCTGGAGCAATGCATAACCTGCAGAAGATACGTTAATTTTGACAAAAGAAAAATGTTGCATACAGCGACTCGACCAAAAGTAGAAAGATAACGTAAGCTCCACATATTAGCCGCGGTTTTAACGTTTTTCCTTACAGCGTCCCACATAGGCTTGGGATTATCCATTGCGCTCAATGGCACTCCCAAGAGTTGTGGTCTTGTGGTGGACCATTGGATGTCGACGTATTTAGATGGAGTCGATCCCCACTCTCCACACCACGAACCGCTACTTTTGTCATTGTTTACCGCTGCTCCTGACACGGCACAAAACTTTGAAACACAGAGCATTGCGTTTTCTATGCTTGGCTTGTTAGTACACACCAGCACCAGGTCATCCGCGTAGGCAAGAAGCTTGACCTCACAGCTGTGAAGGCGAAAACCTTGAATCTCGTTGTTGGTTATGATGCTTCTGCATAGGGGCTCAAGGTAGAGGTCAAAGAGCAGTGGCGACATGGGGCATCCTTGTCTGACCGAGCATTGGACTTTTATGGCTCTTGTGAGAGTTCCGTTTACTAGTAGTCTTGTTGATATATCATTATAACAGAGCTTGATTCCACATTCGACGTTTTCTCCTACTCCTATGTGCTTGAGAATATCAAAAAGAAAGGAGTGTTGAACTCTGTCGAAGGCCTTGGCAAGATCAAGCTGGAGAATGGCCGCTGGTTCATACGTTCGTTGACAAATCTCTATTATAGACCGGATGATGTGAATGTTGGTTTGTATGTTCCTTCCTTTTATCGAACATGTCTGGTGGTCGCCTACTAATATTGATATCACGCTCTGTAGACGACCAGCAAGCACCCGTGCAAATATTTTGTAGTCACAATTAAGTAAGCTTATCGGTCGATAACCGTCCACTCGTTGGAGCTTGTCCGGATCTTTTGATTTGGGAATCAGTACAGTGTGTGCTTTCCGGAACGATGGAGGTAAGCATTTATTTCTGTATGATTCTTTAAAAACATTTAGAAGTATTGGCGCAAGTTTCTTGCTCCATTTTTTGTAGAAGCTGGCTGGTAAACCGTCCGGTCCCGGAGATTTTCCATTCTTCATTTCTTTTATGTGTAGTTCGACTTCATTCACGTCGATGGGTGTGTCCAGTGTTTCGATCATTTCTGTTTTAAGCTTTGGCAACCCAGTTAATATAGATTCCTGCATTTGGGTTGTTACAGACAGCAGACTTGAAGCAAATATATTATCATAATAAGAAACGAAGGCATCTTCTATTTCCTTCCTTGCGTTCAGTAGGCGACCGTTTTTGCTTAATAATGTAATCTGTTTCTTTTTTATGTATTCTCGCTCCGCATTGAGATATCTTTTTGTCGGTTGTTCTCCCTCTATCATTTCCAGAGTGCGTGTTCTTACAGCCGCGCCTCCATATCGTATTTTATCGTGTTCCTCAATTTGCTTTCTTAGATTCTTTATTTCATCTTTGTACTTTCCGGGCTCTTGGCATTCTAGACGATACAGGTAGAGGATGTCATTGTTCAGATGCATTTCTTGTATTTTTTCATGATATGCGACAATTGATGACATTTCTATCGCCATTTTCCTTATGTCTAGTTTAAAGGTTTCCCATTTCTGACCCCATCCTTCTTTGGTGCACTCAAGTATGTCTAGGGCTGATTCTACGCCTCGTACAAAATCGTCATTTTCAAGGAGCCTTTCGTTCATTTTCCATAGTGACCAAGACTGTGGTTTTCTATTTTCCTGGTGTGTTTTTATACCTACACGAACTTGTACCATGCAGTGATCAGAAAAAAGGCAGGGATCACGCTGTAGGTGCTCAACGCGGTACTAACTGAAGCGGATATGTATATCCGATCTAGACGTGCATGAGACGATCCTTGAAAGTGTGTGTAACAGAGCGCTTGATTTGTGGCGGAGTCTATCAAGTCACAGTCTCGAATCAGTGATCTTAAAACTTCCGCACTTGGATCTACGATGTTTTTTGATGGGACCCTGTCTTTCTTATTTAAAACACAATTAAAATCGCCCAGTAGAATGACGTTAAATCTTGTGTTGGCGTGAATTCTAGCTTGGCAAAAAAGGCTTTCCCTCTGCGCTGGGTTATTGTATCCATATATAACAATTATCCGCCAGGGCTGGTCTTGCAAGAGAACATTAGCTACCATGAGACGACCACCGTCAGTCCCTTCGAGAATACTGCACTTTCTTTCTTTTATAGATTTCATTCTCGTACCACACCAGTTAAAGAGTGGCTCGACTCTCGAGGCATTGATCGTATGGAAGCACAAACTGTAGACTTTGCCAAGTAACCGAAACGTTTGCTCATGCCTTCATTCTTTGTGTTGACGCTGTGTTTTTTTGGGATGTCTTCAAGAGAACACTCAGAAAGGATTTTGAAGTGGAAGAGGCAAAATTACGGTATTTGCATTTCGCTGACCACCTCGACACTGTTCAAGATATATTAGTAGTACTAGGTCTTTTACAGTCTGTGGAAAACGCGCAAAACAGACACAGAAGCACGTGTTGCGAAGCCATCCTGGGTTAATTTCAAAAATATTGCAATTCAGGTAGGCCAACGGCATATTGGCCACCTGTAATGAAAGTGATGAATGGAAATTAATAGTAAAGAACCTTAGTCGTTCGCCTGATATTATATAGGCTATGATGTCATGCGTTGAAGAGGTCAAGCCAAATGAAAGTTTAAGTGATACCTCCCTGTAAGGTATCTTGCGATGAGTGCTCACTTTTGTGAACTTTGTTAAATGTTCCTTGTATTCAACTTCGTTACATCACCCACCATAATTCATTGCTTGTATATAATTTAACGCAAATGATCATCCTGTAAAAATAACTAAATGTAAATAAATGTTTCCAAAAAAAAAAAAAAAAAAAAAAAAAAAAAAACTGCCTTCACTAGCTCTGTGGTTAGCGCGTCCGCCTGCTGATCAAAGGGTCAACGGTTCGAATCCCGCCGGCGCCGGTCTTTTTTATTTATTTATCGACCCGCGGCGTAAAGAGGTTAGATAGCCAGATAGATATATAGATAGATAGATAGATACATAGACGAAAAAGTGCTTGAAGCTTATCCAAAGAATGCTATTCGCATTAAAAAAGCTTGCAGTGGTGAGAACAATTTCTACAACTAAGCTCAAAAATAACTAAAGCCCACAAAAAAGCATAATTTGCTAAGTTATTTTTCTTCTCTCGTTTGTATATCCCAGGGAATTTGTAGGTATTCTGCAATACCTTAGTTATGGGGTCTTGGTATGTATTGAATGACCGTAAAACCTTGCCCTTGCAAGTATGCCAACACGACTCCAATGGAGGATACCAGGGTCTGCCCCAGGTAGGAGTGATCTGTGCTTTTTTTTCCTCAGGGTCTAGAGGCCTTCGCTAGAAGTGCAGCCACTGAAAAAATTGAAACCTCTCTTTGCATAAAAATATTAATGTTATTTGGAAAGGTCTCTTGATAGTGCTTTTAACTATGCCGCTTCTATCCCACCATAGCTCATTGGACATATTACACCTCTTTCTGAAGTGCATGGGCAGCTTATTTTTAGCAAGTTCCCTACAGCTGTACAAGAGTTGCGCCGAATAACCACCCATACAATGCTCGTCCACGCATCGACACAAAACGGGTATGGATCCTCAATTGTTTATTACTGTCATAGGTTAGAAAATTTATACACAGAGTAAAGAACCACGTATGGTACAGGTATAAGGAAGAAATCGGAACTAGGGAACACAGCCGTTGTCATCACAAGGAACGGCAATACTGCACCAAGTTGCTTGTGGAGGATTGCCACGGTAAACTTGATGCAAAACGAGTAAAAATGAACAAACAGGACTGGTGTCTGCATCGTGAAAGAGCGAGGCAATATGGCATTCTAGATCACAGCCGCTTTCATCCTCGGTGCTGTCGTTCTTTGTGTGCCAAGATGCTCATGTTTCGAGTGACATTCTTCTTTTGTCTGCAAGAAAAAACGGCAAGTCAGCGTGCCAACATTCCAGTTGCGAGAACATGATAGGTTTTCTGGAAGCGTGGTAGAACCTCGATAGTAAAATCAGTTTTATCCAAGAAAAGTATATTTAGCAGATCAGCATCTTCACTAATAATGCTTAAATACTAATACGTACTACGGGTGTACAGTCAAACCTCGATGTAACGAACTTCTATATAACGAAACCCCCAATGTAACGAAGTACATAACATTTTCTAACTGCAAGTGTATGCACGCCATGTATTTTTGACCTCTATGTAACGAAGTCTCGTATGCCGAAATTTCGATGTAACAAAGCTTCATGGACAATTTGTCACAAACTTTTGGGTCCCAAAGGAGATTTTGGGAAGCACATTGCACTGAAATGGGCTTCCGATAAAGCTCAAAGGGTGAAACGGGCCGAACCTGGCGAGTGTGGTGTACAGAATGGCTACTAGAGGACACTAGAGCCGCAATCGTTTCGTCCATCAGCTTCGTTCACGCTGCGTAATTCGTTTTGAGGCCTAACTAAAAGCGTGCGTTTCTCATCGTCCTGGGCGATGGAGCCTCGAAGGCGATGGAGCCGCCCCTGACAACGTCAACCTCGACGACTCTTTATACGCCGACTCTGCTGTCAGTGCGACGGAGGAGGTGACCAACGAGGCGATAGCTAGCTATGTTCGTGGGAACTTGCAAGACGGGGACGACATCGAGCCTGATAAGCAAGACACCTGCGATGTGCCCAATGATTGTGAAGTGGTGGACGCGATCAATGTTTTGAGGCAATTCGCGATCACACAGCAAGACGAAGATGCAATGCAGGCCGTCTGGCTATGCTTAGTCGTGTGATGCCAATAATAATGCCAAGAGTGGCTTAGAAAAAGGTGACGGACTACTTTCAACCGAAATAAAAGCGTCCTCGGTAAGTTTTGTGCACCCGAGAAACATTTGTGAAAACTTTCTTTAACGTTAGCCTTGAATTTCTATGTAGCGAAATTTCAATGTAACGAAGTAAATTCCAAATTTTACCGACTTCGTTACATCGAGGTTTGACTGTAGCATTACGACTTTGCTTAACCATGTCTACATTTTGACAATATCAGTCATTACCACAGCACTGCAGTTCTACTTATCCGAGCATGAAGAGCTTACGACTTTCCTATACAATACTTGAACATTGTGGATATCTGTAACATTGTTGGTGTTACTGCCCAAAACGTGGCAAAAAGGTCAATTTCTTAATGCTATTGGTAGTTCTCTGCTTAATGTCTGTTTAACTATGATACAATTCCTTAGTGTCCACATGACTATTGGGCTTAGTGTCCCGTGTCATAACTCTTGCATATTGTCATAACAGATCTACCATTCTCATTAGCCTTCTGCCCCGTGTGAATAAGCCAAAGTTCCTATGTGTTACAATTCTTTTGTAATGTCACAATTAGCAACATAGTATTACATTTAAAAGTAAAGCACATGTATTCATCCACCTTACATTTATTTTTGAATTTTTGCTCTAGCTTATTTTTTTAAATATATAAATGCTTATTTTATTTAGTGCTTTCTTGATTATGGCATCTTAAATGTTTTCAGGCCCTCGAGACCACTGCTCTAAATAAATTTTTTTTTTCGACAACCATAAAGTTGAACCTGGCTTCCCGTGTCTTGATGCTCCCGCCATACCCTAGTTACACTAGCATTCTCAACTGTCATTAAGCCAACGATCGTTGGCATTTTCCCAACTGTCATTGAGCTCAGCTAAGTTGTCCGGTGTTACACGGTACGTAGCCCTAGCAACCCCAGTTGAGATGCACGTCACGGGACTCAGTTGAAACCGAAACAAAATCAAAACTGATGTCACATGGCCTAAACACTAATCCAGTTTCTCTTATAAATTTAGCAAACAAAATCAACGTCATGTGACATGATGTGACGTGAGCTATACAGCAATTCAGTTGCTTTGTTCAATTTAGAAGGGAAATATGCGTCCCATGACCACACCAATTCCCTCACCCCATCCCTCCCTATCTCTCCCCTGTTCTCCTACGGTCTTCTCCCTCCCCGGGTCACGTGACGCAGCAATTCAGCCTCCCCACTAAGCGGAAATATCTGTCGCATGACATACTACTTTCCTCTCCCATCCCATCTTTCCTCTCCCTCCTGTAGTGCCTTGACTTTCTCCCTACTTGCCTCCCTCCCCCACCCTCCTTCAGTACCTTCCCATTCCCTACCTGGTCATGTGACACCCCCATGAAGTTTCCTCAAGGCTGAGAAAAATATAGGTTCTTCACTCCCAGAACGACTGTCTAATGTCTTCCAAACAATTAAAACAATTGCTCCTAAATACTGCATTTCAAGCATTACTGGGCATTGAAGTTAAACGTCATTGCCAATTTTTTAGTACGCCCCAAAACATGCAGTCTAATCGTTATATAAGTTTGCGACGGCCCGACTGACACTCACCGTTTTTCCGACGCAGGCGAGTGACACTCGGGAAAGATCTGCCAGAACAATGACAAAAAAACAATGCATGTCACAATGCCAAACCACCAACATTTCCAAGCAAACATTCTAATGTACAACAAAGTATAGACCACGTTCATGTGGCTGCCACCATGGTTGTCTCTATGTAGCTGCTATAATTAAGAGGGATCACTCACTTTGTCATTCGCACGTCAGAGGGAAGTACACGAGCATACCTGCCAGCCCTGCTAAGTCTGCCCTGAGCACTATGTATTTTCCAAACTACCTTTACTGAAGTTCTTCCCTCTTTAAGCCACCCATACTATCACTTATTTGCGACCCCACAGATGAAAAAGCTTCGTCCAACATTAAAGTAGAGTATGTGCACGTGCACGCATGACTTAGTAGAGTGCTTCAGTTTTGCAAATGCAACACCCAAACGATGCCTCTCAGAGAGCTAGGCACACATGTTTGCATGCTCTGCTTGACCGTTAGAGGGTTGCTCTCTAAGAGGAGTACACAGAGTGCAAAGGAAAGAAAGTGTGTCTCTAGAAAAAGCATTACTCACGGGATCTTGAGGAACTATAAGGTGGACACCCTCGGAGCACAAACTTTGCAGCCGAGCAATTCCTGAAGAGAAACCAGGAACACACGAAAATGTGGTCTCAGATCAATCGGAGATAAACTAGCATTAGCACACTGCAGCTCGTGAGCACACTGCGAGACAAGGCCCTTCCAGTTCTCAACATGTACGGAAAAATACAGATATAAAATTGCTGTCAAAATGAATCCCGATCGTTCATTGCTAAGACAAGAGACAGCAAAACGGCATGGATTTCGGCCTACTAGGGAAGAAACTTGTGCAAAAGCTGGTGGTGCATTTGTAATGCTGGATACCTGGTTTGGTTGCAATTAAGGTTGCAAGTTAGCATGCAACGTCCGTGCTATGTCAGAGGGATCGGGAGCCAGGCGTGTTAACACACCACGGCGAGTGGAGCGAAAGCTCGTGCTGCAGAGCCTGGGAATCCTGGGTTCAATCTCCACCCAGATCCCTGGTTTCAATCTGCACGAGCGTCGTACCGCTATTCCGTCATGCATTATTACTGCGTCGTGCACGTTAAGGAGTCCAGGCTAGCAGTGGTACTGCATGGCGTGAGGCCAAATTGCAGAAAATGTAATTGCCAATAAATGCTGATCCTGGCAATGCAGAACCGACAGGGATTAATTTGACCCAATCTGAGGTCAAATAAGAACCAACAGAAAGCCCCTAATAGGAAAGTGACCCTCACAACAATGCCAACTACATCCATCCAAACAGTGACTTCGTACAAATACCTCATAGTCTAACAAATTAGTTCCTGAAATTTTAACCGCCACTGTCAAAAACAAATGCCACTGACGACTTGTGTCTTGTGGTAACCAGATGAGCATGTTTTTGCCGCATATCGTCATTTCCACCGGTCCACGAAAAAATAACCTTCGCCGTATGTCTGCCATTGTTTTCTCGGCAAATAATGCAAACCCAAACTGGAAATTCATGCGAGGCTCGCTGGTCCCCCACAAAAACCAATGAAAAACCATTTCTGTGCCCCAATTACGGACGACTTAAAGGTGCCCTGAGGAGGTTTCTGAGATCGCCTAAATATGGCGATAACTCACTCTGCAGGCTCTAAGCATCCTAGATATCCATAAATCATAACGATGCGCGGCCAATTTGTTAGTTCCGGCGATGGGAGAAGCATTGTGCCGGCAGCCAGGATGGCATGTGACCAATGAAAGCTCGAAATTTCGTTCAGATTGCAAACGCTGTTATTACAAAATGTGTATGCTTTTCGTAGATGATAGAAGCAAGTAAGAGAAGTAAAAATTTTTTTTAATTCATCACGGAGTGGAAACATAATACTGCTATAATCCTCTCAAAAACAACAAACTATGTTTTCTTTTTTTTTTTGCAGGAGTGCAGTTTGGTTGTCAGCTCTCAGCACGTGCTTACTGGGTTGAATCGTAGTCCGGGCTGTATGGGCAACGAGCCGTGCGCATTTGAGATATTATTCCACGGTTCCACCGGTCGGAGGCACGAGGATCCTTCGCTCGCTATTTGCTGACAGTGGTCCTGCTTTCGGAACATGCTCCACCCATTGCCGGAGATGAAATTGGTGTGTTGAGATCTTTCATTGCTTTTCTGATAGAAAATCGGCCGCATAACGTCATGATTTAGGGATTTCTAGGATGCTTAGAGCCAGCAGAGTGAGTTATTGCCATACTATTTAGGCGATCTCAGAAACCTCCTGAGGGCGCCTTTAACTTTTTCGGGTCATTTGCTGGGTGTCTCCCAACAGAAAAATATTCGCATTCTGGACAAATGTCAGAGCTCCCTTGACAGGCCCGTTTCTCCTTTGCGGTGAAGCATTGGGCACCTACCGACAATTTCGATTTGTACCATCTCTTATCGAGTACATAAACTATGCATATTTAGTTTTTTGTCCCTCCACCAGGTGCCGTAAACAAAATGCAACACATATTCTTTTTTGCTAGATGTACAGACGGGCATCTCCATACTGCACAGACTGTGCAGTCTGCAGTGACAGTAAAGTCCAAAGGCAGACACGAAAATGTTTTCTACTGTAAAACCTGCCGGGCTTGCACCCCGGCATTTGCTTCAGAATGTATTATACGCTGCACAAATACTGCTAGTATACATAGTTAAAAAGAACAAAAAACGGGGCTTACAAAACATATTATGTCGTCTGCTTCCACAGGCTGCAGGTCCGCTATAGATGCCACAGTTGTCATTCACAACTACTTTCAATGGCTTTCAAAGGAATTTCTAGCACTAGCCTTTATCGTATTTGATAAACTTCGTTGAATCTTCGAGTCTGCATGAAGAGTTCAAAAATTTATCCACTCACCAGCTCTGGTCATTTAGTGACCAGAGCTGGTGAGTGGATAAATTCTTATTTAGCCACTGGGTGCCAGCTATCGATATGTTCAAGCAGCAGGGCGCACAGATGAGATTAATGAGATGCACCCAGAGGTTCTCGAGGCGATTGTTCTTATTGCTTTTCCGAAGAGCTTCGGGAGGGGGGGCGCCGAGCCCCCCCCCGTAGTGGTCGCCTATGGTGCAGCAGACAAAAATCTCACACAGACCGTTCTCCCGAACCACGGCAAAACTAATCTCGGCAATGTCAAGCAGACTCGTGCCACGAGTCGCCATCCGGGCAAGCTTGTGAAAACAGCAACAACAACAAATGCTCCGGCTTGGGGCATTTGGTGCTTTTGTCGCCATCTCGTCGAACCCATTGAAAATAAATCTACCGAAAACGGCCCCGTCAAAAATATTTACATGAAATATCAAGACATTTAAGCTTCCTGTCAAGGCCTTAAAATTAGGATAGGAGACATCTCTAGTACGTGTACTACCATTCATTTTGTCACTTTGTCATATAAGTACAGTATTTACTCGCATATTGAACACACTTCTTTTCCCTAAAAATTGACAGATGTTTGGGGGGTGTTCATTACGTGGCGTAAAATTTTTGCATTTACGCACTTTGCGCAAATGTCATTTTAGGTGCCAATATGACACGGCAGGGTACTGTGGCACGTCTCCACTGATGAAGGCGTGTCACAGCCGGTCGTGGGCGTGCCACAGTAACCATGCTCTATAAGTTGCTAACCTTTTTCGGGACATTTTCGATTTGCCTTTTGCCGAAGGAAAAGCGCCCTACGAAGCTCACTCAGCACAAAGAGCAAGGCGACCGTTCTTAGGCCTAACCACTTTCACAATTTCACTGTCTGAAAGCGGACCACAGACGACGGCGTGTTTGTTGACATCAATGCATCCGATAGGCGAAGAATGTCCGGGGCTGGGCAATTCCTCGACCCCAGCTTCGTCAAATGTGCGCGCCGCTTGGTTTCACTGTTGATCACTTCCGCAACTACGCACTTGCAGCCATTACGAAAGCGCGCATTCATATGCTTGGCTTGGCTTGACTCAGGCCTGGCCGTTTGGCAGCAAAAGAGAATTGGTTTGGTGGGCTTGGTGGCTAGCCGAGTTGGACGCAGTTTGAGATTTGCCGTGCCGAAAAATTGAGGTGCATTCAGTACGCGAGGGGAAAAGAAAGAAGTAAAAATATTGATGCCTGTTGTGGGAGTGCGTTCCCTATGCAAATAAATTTCGTAATTTTAATTTCAAAATTGCCTCAAAATGTGCTCAAAACCGTTAAAATTGTCATCTTTCTAAATTTGATTAAAATCTCCAGCGCTATCAGGGGAAAATCCAAGGGACGTACGACCTTGGTAACATCTTCATAGTAAACCTCAAAGATAATCGATACTCTGCTACATTCTTGAAACTCAGGTTTGTGTAGCGAAATTTGCCCACTGAGTGACGAGCGGGTGAATCCCCCTTAAAGATGTGCCTCAACTGTGAACTTTGAGGAGAAGGTGGGAACGCTCACCTGCACGCCGCTCCTGTCCAAACCTGGACTCCCAGGCAGAGAGCAGGACATTGTAGTACCTCCTGAAGGGACCCTGCAGTAGCAAGCGGCCCCTCTCGCAGGCGCTAGGCAGGACCCTCTCGAAAGAGCCCCTGCGCGACAGCTCGTCTTCGCTGCTCACCAGCTGCCGCACGTCGTCGGGAGTTAGCCGCTCCAGGATTCCGTCGTCCTGGCAACGAGATCGAAGCGCGGCACTTTGCAGTGGGCACGCCACATTTGCAAAGAAAAGTGTTGGTATGCTACGTCTAGAATATGCATCTACAATTTCAAAAGTAGGACCGGCGAAAACGAAACAACTGATGTTTTAAGTTTTCCCAAATGTCAGTAACATGCTCATGCTAAAGCATTTTCTGACCTTGTCTTTCTATGACTTTAACATGGTCCATCTACTTCAGAGTCGAAAATCCACAAACTATTAGTGCGCACAACCCAGTTGTATATAAAATGCACAGAACGACTCGCTCTTTCCCTCCTTTGCAACTAGAAAGGGGAGAAAGAATTTGTGGCCTTCCCTTTCTTGTTACAAAGTGAGAAGGGAATGAATGGTCTTGATTGCACATTTTATATTAAAGCAAAGATACTTACACAAATAATTTTTTTTTTAATTTTCAGACTGGCAGATGATGCTAAAGTCATAAAGACAAAGTAAAAAAAAACACCTTTAGTCAACTTTTAAAGGTATATTACACAGCCATATTCACGCACACCCTTGACACGCAGAACTTATGCGTTTGAATGTCATTGCCACTCAAGATGTTGACGATGACTGCTGTAACTAGCATCGTAATCAAAACGATTTGTGGCCCATAGTTGAAAGGGATGACCCAACTAACGCTCAAAAGAGTGGCACGCCACCTTCTAGCAGAAACATGGCCCAATTACAACTGTTTACCTCGAGCAAAGTTTCATAATGCTTATGTTTGAGGCGTTCTTCGGCAGACAGTGCGTAGGAGTGGAGGACAGGGTTCATTGTGATGTTGTCGTCGTTCAGTCTGCAGAAAATGTGAACAGATATACAAAAGGTTTAGCTTTCTAACAGAACGTTTTCATTTATACCAGATGTTAGGCCAAAACAACAAAGAACCAAACAAACAAAAGCGTGATAGGTTATGCAATACCATATTGGGGCTTCAATAAAAAAACAGATTTCAACAAAACAATGCACAAATGACGGGCCAAGAGCAAAATGGGAGCGTCCCTCAACATGCACGAAAACTGAGATAGAGTTAGCAAATTCAACAATTTCCATAGAGAAATGGCTAAATTCATTCAATCTTTAGAAACGGAATGTGTGTCAAGTTATGCGTGTCTTTATGCAATTGCCTATCGAAATTGCTGCTGTCCCACAATATTTTTTTGAGGGAGTAAGCCCTCTGTTCCCTACTCCTTCAATTCACACATGCAATAAATACACTTCCACACATACAGACACACACAAAAAAAGCATAAAAGCAGGTTACACATGAAGTAGCAACCGTTATAAATTTATTAAAAAGGGACATAAAAAATAATAATTATAGTCTAAACATAAAAAGCCACGAGAAAAAAAAGAGGGCTTAGTATAGTTGTCTAGGAGACCTAGTGAACGAAAGCTCAGAAAATTCACCCGTAAAATGCCAGCAAGGACATGTCGAAGTTACTCCTCATCAGCTGAGGCAGCTGGAAGCCCACAAGGTTCAGGAGATCCTTCACAATCTCACTCTGGAACAGAACGAAGCAGAGTTTAGCCGACACCAAAGGGCAAAACATTAGAAGCAGAAAGCGCGAAGCCTACTACGTCGGCCCCCTAAGCCGCAGTTGGCCGACCGTCGACGTCCCTGCACCTAGAACGAGGACGCCAGTGTGAGAAAAGAAAACTCCACGCACCTTCACGCCGAAGTCGACAGGGGTGGCAGACCGCAGGCTGAAACAAACGCGGTCGGAAACGGAGATGTCATGGAAGCCCAATGCCGAGAAAGAACATGTTGACGGGAACTCGGAGGCTGTCTAAAAAACACCGGTGAAGTCGTACGCCCGACGAAAGAAAATGACTCTCCTACTTTTAAATGTTTCGTGTCTTTCTAGCCTCGGTATATGTTGATGCAAGAGGCTTTTCTGGTCACCGGCAGGGTTAGAATGACAGGACGGTCCTTAGGTTGTCCCATCCCCGGAGCAAGCTTCCCACTTTTGATGACGCTTCAGCGTCTTGCAGAGCCACGAACGTGCACACGGAGCCAAAGCACGGCGGAAGGCAACGAACTGGAGGCCGGGAGGGGGAGACAATGCGCTCCCCGTCATTCTCACCCTCTCAGTGACTACAGTATGCATTCGGAAATTCGAAACGGCTGTTTCACCTGTACCACAAATTTACGCTTATGCTAAGGAATTCTGAATTGCGGGCGTTATCTTCAGTCACTACAAAGGGAGCGAGCAGAAGTGTGAAAGCCTCACTACTTTAGCCAACACCAGAGGACCTTAGTTTAACCCCGTTTGACTGCCCTGCACCGTAAGCGAAAGAAAGCTCTGAAGTACTGCCGGAGGTCCACTGACCTCGGAGACACGTTGACCTCCAGGAGCCACGGCTTCAGACTTTCGTCCAGCAAAATGTCGAAGCCAAACAGCTCGTAGCAGTTGTAGCGCGTCGTGGTGTGCTTCTGCGTTAGCCTGTTGATGGGTCCCTCGCAGCTGCACACACGAGCCATATGCATATGGCATTCTTTGTAAAGACAATTCATGCAAAATCCTCAGCTCAATAGGTAGTGCTATTCTTTGCAGCTCCAGCCATACAGCATCCGATCGCTGTTATTTTATTTAACGTTTTAGCAGCAAGGGTGCAATGGTTCTCACCTTCTCCGCTATAGATGTTCAAACTAAGCTGATGTCACCTTGGATAAATTTGCAAAGTTGGGGCTGGACGCCACTGGGTGAAACCAGATCATTTTTAGTACCATATTTTCCAGTGTATAAGTCACATTTCTTTTTCAGAAATTTTTCTTGATGCGTCTTTTACAACAATGTGACTTACATGCAGGTTTTTCAAAAACATTTCATGGTGCGAAGCCATTTTTTTTGCGCCGCGCGCCATCTTTTGTAAAGCATCGTAACTATGTAGTCATAGGTGGTGTTGCTCCTTCCAGCCAGCACTGCTGTCGTTGCACTCTTCTACACTTTTCATAACTGACTCAGAAAGCGAGGGATTTGACTGTTTCCCCGTAGCGGCTCAATGTGACTAGGCAAGGCAGTAAGTTGGCGCACTATGGCCTATGTTGCTGCTGCGCCACAAAATCCAAATTCATTCAAGGCAGTAAGAACAGAACTTTTACAGCATGTGATCGACGTTGCCTAATCCAGTCATGGTTCCGTATTATTTTTGCTTCAGTCCAGTAACATGGAAAGGCAAGTGGGCAGGTTCACATGCATTGCAGAAAATTTTCTCGTTTCTTAGTTTCTGCTTGATGAGCTTTGCCATGCTCCAGCCGTGTTGCTACATGTAAAGAAAGGATTGCAGCTAGCTGAACTTTTAGCTGTACCGAAAGAAGTGTGTCCAAATTTACCTATCTGCCTGTGCACTGATGCTCACGTTGTCTCTGTGACTCTGGCCTAGGCTAGGCCTCAGTGGTCCAAAGCTTGGTTCACAAGTTTCTGGCATGTTAAACTTTAGTTCGCTCAGCACGTGTACACTGGAATAAAGCTGACTACCTTCTCATTTTGCATGTTTTACGTCCTTTTGCTGCGAAACACTTGATTGCCCTCACCAGACAGTGCCGTGCTATGGGCATTTCTAGCGAGTCGAAACGTCAAAAGGTATGTGTGAACTAACCAAATTGTGTGAAACTCTGATTCCGCGAAACCGATGCACGTAAAAGAAAAATATTATGGTGTGAGCCATGCAAAGAGGTGCGACTAATATATCAACTTTCTGCAAAGACTGCTCAATATGGAAGTATTCACTGGCAGCCATAGTTGTGCGCGCGACTGCTGACGCGTGCTGATGGCGAGCTTCCACAGTTCTTTTGCAACGTGCATTTCACACCTCAGGATTGCCGGTCTTAGCAGCCTATTAATGTGGGCTCGTTCTGAGCGTGCGCTCTAGATAGCACCCACAAATATGGCGTCAGTGAATACTCCTTATAGGGAAGTGCAACTTATATAAGGGTGTGACTTATGGTCCGGAAAATATGTTAAATGCGTCGCAAATAGCAATAAAACAATTGTGATCAAAACCAATTTTATAAAGATCAGGGATGCACACCATGAGGTATATAATCCGAGTCCTAAACTGGAGAACTCTGAATAATACACGCATGAAACACAATTT
Source organism: Ixodes ricinus (assembly GCA_037355805.1). Taxonomy (NCBI): domain Eukaryota; kingdom Metazoa; phylum Arthropoda; class Arachnida; order Ixodida; family Ixodidae; genus Ixodes; species Ixodes ricinus. The sequence continues at coordinate 43,337 of JAZHYW010037084.1, forward strand.
ATGGGTTCCAAAACCAGGCCCTATTTGCACTGAGAGATGACAACAAAGCCAACTCCCAGTATATTACGTTCCATCTAAAGGCAAGCAAATAAAGGAAAGAAAATTCATGATTTTGCCACACTTCAGCTCGTTAACCTAGAATCGCACACATGCAGCTTTCTCAGAAGTTTGCAGGTAATTGTATACCAGAACCAAGGAAGGTAAAATGAAATACAAACATTTCTTTGTTGTTGCAAAAATAAAACCAAAAGGTCCCTCCCCCCCCAGATGTGAGCTTCTTATAGGACCCGGAAACTCTCACGCCGATTCGACACTGCAAAACATTACTCGAGACACACCCTATATCAATTGCAACGAAGCGGCTCTTCAGGCACAAACGCTGGATGAACGTTCATCCATCGATTGTCACAACACAGCTCAGTCCCATGACAGTGCCTATTGAAGAAGGTAATCACATACGTACCTTCTCAAGCCTGGTTTCTAAGCGGTATCAAACGAGTGCACTTGCCTATGACGGAACAATTCCACCCATTTTAATCAACGCTTGCCCATTTGACAGCGGTCGTGCGAGAGAAAAAGAGCTCACCAGATGAGGGTTTTGACGATGATGTCCACCATCTGCTGCCAGAGGTGCTCAAAGTCCACCCCGAAGTCCTCCAGGTACTTCTGCAGGGCCTTGATCGACCTGCACACAAGAACCTTGCCCTTTGTAATGCTTAGCAAAAACAAATTCACTCCTTCGAGCATCTTTTTCCCAAAGGAAGCATTCTCCCAATGAGCTTTTCACTTCGCTAAGTTACGAATCCTATAAAGAGGTGTACGACATCACTCATTACTAGAGAAAATACCGTATTTTCCAGTTGGTAAATTGCACTTTCCTATAACGGCCATTTTAACAAACAAAAGGTAGGTACATTAATCCCTCGTTATAATGAAATCACCTTTTCGAATTATTGCTTTTATCGAAGCTCAACGTGGTCCCGACCAAAATGCATGCATTTTTAACTGGATTATTTGAAGTGTACCGGCAGGCGACCACGCTTATTACAAAGGCTGCGGTGCCGAAAGCATGCAAGCCTACACAGAGGCGCACGGAGACCCTTGCGTTCCCTTCCCCTTCTCCACCGAGGCAAAAGGCAAACTGGGAAAATGAAATAAACGGGTGACGGAGGGCAGAGCGCACAGAGCTGGCAGACAGCCGCTTCCAATGGCGATGCGCCGATGCGGGGTCTCAGGCAGGGAGCAGCGTTAACGTTGCAACGCTACTCGCGGCGCCCAAAGGCCGACGTTGCCAGACTCCTGTCAGAATCAGGTCAAGAAAGCGATGAAGTATGGACGAAATCATCCCTTCAAGAGCCCCCCACGCACGCGCCTGCGGCGTACTACATGCACACGTGTGTCGTATGGAAGATTGGGAGCGTTTACCGAAAGTCACTTTGATCCACAAGGTTGAGTAAAGTGATTGTCCGAAGTCCGAAATCGCCAAAGAATTCGACATTCTGACATTGACTGTTCAACACTGTCCACCGTCTTGCAGAACAAGTAAGGCATATTGGACGGGTTCGAGAGTTTCTCATGCAGGAGAAAGCGCGTCTGCAACCCGAAGATGAAAGATTGCCAACTGCTTCGCGCACTTTGAATTTTTTCTCGCGGACATCTTGCTGAGCCGGCGCACGATTCCCAGAGCTGCAACAATCTCTACAGGAGTGTGTGAAAATATGTTGGCAAAGCCACCAAAGATAACTTTGATTCGTTCGTGCTAGACAATGCAAACATTTCCGTTGTTGGTCCTGCCACGGATGCTGAGATTGTAAACCTTGCATGCGGCCAGGCTAAACACGAAGCGACGTTGGAGAGGCACTGTGGGAAACGCCGATGACTGCTGAGATGTGAAACATCCTATGGCTGCTTCGAAACAAAGTGGAGTGCAGCGGTGGCGACAGTGTTCTTGCAATGCCTGGAGCAGTTAGAGGAGAACCGATGCCCGGATAGAATTATCGGCAAACTTCACTTATTTATTTTTTTACTCGGAAAAGCTGCCGTGAGATGTTCATAACCAAGGTTTGTTTGATTAAATATAGGGTCAGAGTCTTGCTGAGTTTTTCCATCCACCTTAGAGGCTGCTGGCACTGTTTTTTTTTTGGCTCTATGACTTTTATCGAATTATCCCTTATATCAAATATTTTTGCCGTCCCATTGACTTCGTTATAACGAGGGATTACTGTATGTTATGCACAAACAAGTACCAGTTTCTATACCTTCGCCAAGAGATTGAACGAGAAATATAACTCTTGCAGAAAATTTGCAGTGAAGAGCCATACTAATAAATAAAAAAAAAGAGCATATAGTGTATCATTGTATAAAACACATCAATAAAAACTAAAAAAGAAATGTAAAAAAGAAACACGACTTATGCTCTGGCAAATATGGTAAACTTAATTGTAGTGACTTAGTCATAGTGCCAATGCCGTTGCAGCCATCGCCGAATCACAGGGAGAGTCTCACCACTTGTGACCTTCGCAGTCGTCTTTGCTCGTGTTGCTGGCGTAGGTGGCGCTCTTCTTGTTGATGCTGTAGTTGGTGAGGTGCATGAAGCGATCGCCGAAATCCTCGCACTCCTGGGAGTACCTGCGCTCCGGAGGAAGGCAGCAGACCACGTCTTGCTCGCCTCAGGTCACAATGCAGCTTACTACTTGGACTACACCCCCATCTACCAACTGAGAATTCTTCAGTTTCTGTTTTATAAAATATTAATAAAATATAAAACAAAAAATAAAAGTAACAAAAAAGCAAGTACCTTCATTTACCAGATATCACAATGAAAATCTGACGACAATTGGTTCTTTTTAACGCATATTTCGTCTTCCAGAATCAAAAAGACCCTCAAATCAAATGAAGCTAATAAACTTTATTCCATTGTGCAACTGAATAGTGATATCTTCTTGTTTTTATAGTTGATGTCGTAATAATTTATAAACATATTGACTGACCCAATTATTGTGGCATTTTTCCCAAACACTAAAGCTGCTTTCAAGGATGCAGCAATGAACCATTTGCTAGATACCCAAGCGCCAAAGAGTGCACTGCAAGCATAGTTAAATGTGGAGCACATGCTGGTGTCTGCAGCAGTAACTGTTCTAAAGCAAACCCCAAATCAAAGGCACTTTGCACCAGTGCTCGTCAAATGCCGCATTTTGATTATTTACTTTTAATCTTTTACACGGGAGGCTAGGGTTTGCAGCACGTGTACCTATGCTCCCAGCATTCTCCTTGATGCTTGGGTAATTTGGTGAAAGGACTATCATATCGGGTAACTCCAGCAGAAAGGGACGGGTTGTGCCTAGTTACCCCAGTACCTAATGCCACTCAAAACACAGTGTGGTCTTGCCCAGGGTAAAGAAAATGAAATAAATCAGGTTTATTTGATTTAAATCACGATAGGTAAAAATTATGGAGACTCTTCATCATTTTATGTATTTTTAAACATGGCAGACCCATTGATCAATCCGTCCGATTACTGACAACGAAGCAGAAGAAAGAATTACTGTAAATGTAAAGTGCAGTTTAATCAACTACTTTTTATTGATGTACTAGACCCAGCCATACTAGAACAAAAACAGCTTGACTTATCTAGTTAAATAAAAAAGCCTTACTTGCTCTTTTTCATCTTTTGATTTGCTTGCAATAAGACATAACCCTTCTAGTTTTTGTTTCCTTCTTGAGCATTCTTCTTCACTCACAATAGCATGTTACGCAACCAACGAACGAAGTGTATGGCAGAATGAAAGCTCAATGATCCAATTTGCTCACATTCAGCCTGATATATATCTTTCTTGTTTGATGATTCCTTGATTTAAATACACAACAAATGCACATAAAAAGCATCATATGATAGACAAATGGCAAATGAAAACTATTTTCGGAGCTATTTTTGTAAGAAAGGTCCGATTTAAATCACCATAGTGAAACTGGTCCGGTTTAAATGGCAACCTAAATTATCTTGTCCTTTATTCTCCGCTCCGGTCCTGGCCCTCGGCGTGGTGTCAATAAAAGCCTAAAAAATGAGAAATAAAGGTGCGGCCCGCTACAACCGGAAGTACAGCCTTCACACTCACCTGATGGAGGCAAAGCGCACCAGACCGTCACGGGCAACGTACACCCGGAGGGGGTCGAAGCTCGTCACCAGCGCGTACAACCGCAGGTCAAACTTCGTCCCGTTGATGAGGTAGGGCGACCTGATGTACCTGAAATTTTCACCGGGAAAGATGCGTCGTATAAACAGGGTGTCAATCTTTCGTATTTTATTTTCCAGATTATGCACCCAATGTGATATATTAAAACTAGTATCATGAGTAGGAACGATAATGGAGTAGCAATGGTAACTTCGAGCGAGTTGAAAATAAATTCAGATTTCGTGATTCTGTTTGGATTATTTGTCAGTATCTGTTATACTTTGATCAATCAACAGCATCTTTTTTATGCACTGAGAGAACAAACACAGGCTACTGCTTCCTCACTTTCTCAACCGAGTTACTTGAGTAAGTCAGACCAAATGCGTTGGAACACGTCCATGTCCCAGAAATTAAGCTGAAAATTAGTTTACAAATTGTTTGGCATGCAGAACATAATTGTACAGTCAAATCTCGTTATTGCGAACGTCATTATAACACATTTTTCAGATTTACAAACATTTAAAAAATCCCCTTCCAAATGCCTATTGGTTTCAATGCAAAAATATTTCAGTACTACGAATTTCAAAATACCCAATATTTCAGAATAACACACATAATTTAAATGCTCTTATATGCGAACAACACCTCACTATTACGAATTTATATCGCAAAAAAACGTCCGAAAGCAACGATGGATGGCGAAAATAACTTTAAATTACAGAAAGACGCGCATTTTGGCCGCTTGGCGGCTCCCGCAACGCCCAACTATCATCATCATCAAAGATCGACCCGGGAAACAAATCCTAACCCTACCCACCTGACGACTGACGACATCCTAAACAGCGTTCGTGAGCAGAACGACTGCAGCAACGAGGACAGCCCGAACGATGAAGACGAGGAGGCAACGGTCACGGATCGGCAGGAAGAATCTAGTGCAACCGAGGCCGTCCACAGGAAGGTGGATGACATAGAATCGTTCGTCCTGCAGCGTTTGTGCTACACCTACCAGAAAATGATTTCGGATTTCTCCTAGTAACTCTGCCGTGTTCGATTAGCGTGAGCGGTGCCAGTATGACCAAGCCGTCAACAAGGTGGACGACATCAAATCATTCTTCCTGTAGCGTTGTGCTAGACCTATCAAAAGTTTTCTGATTTCTTTCAATAGATGCGTAGTGTTCAATTACGTGGAGCATTTTTTGTTTTGTGTTTCGAATAAAACCGAGCGTCCGGATATTCCTATTGCAAAGGTAGGTCATTTTTGCTCAGATATAATTACAATTTACGAGTTTTTCACTATAACGATAATTTCAGAATAACGAACGATTTTCGCGAGTCCGATGAAATTCGTTCTATCGAGATTTGACTGTATGAATATTGTAAGGCAGAAGTAAAAAAAACATAGCTGTATATTGAGCCTTCTCACTGACTTCCCTATATCTGGCCACATCTATACCAAATTCCCTAAACTCCTCCCTAAAAATTCGCTGTCGGTCAAAGAACCTGCCCTGTTTGCATACAACCTATGAACCCTCCTTACCATTTTGTTTGTATGAAAAAGAAAAAACAAATTGTAGTCAAGAATGCACCATGTAATTTAAGATTGACAATCATCATTGGAGATTCGCAAAACACCGAGAAGCATGAAACACTTCTACTGGCAGACTTAGGTGCCAATGGAAGAGACTCACCTCTGCACTATGAGGGAGCTGCTTCTTGAGGATCTGGGACCGCTTGTGGACTACATGGACCACAGCACCCCTGACGATGCCGGCTGCAGGAAGAGATTGACACTGGCACCGCATAACTCCGAAGGGAAACTAGCCTTGACCCTTCCAGAAGCTTCTGATCACTGGCATGCTGCACAACGAGTGTGCACAGCTAGACTCACGGGCTTGAGGATCCAGCAGTGCGGGTCCTCCTCTTCCGCCAGGCCTCCTTGCACGCTGCCAGCTGCTGGGCAGCAGGAAGGTCAAGGGCATGGGAGGGCCCCGTAGGGCACCTCCTCCTCTCCTACACACGTTCTGCCATAGCTTGTCCTTGCGTCCCAGGTGGAAGCTGCCCGGGAAGTGGTTCACCTGCAGCCGCTTTCAAAATGGAGCTTTCCTGTTTCCCTCAATTCCCCCCAGATTCCCCACATAAAGCTTTCCGCTTTACCTCCGATTTCTCCCAGTATTCTCGCTTAAAAGCTTTCTGATTGTCTTTGATTCTTTCCACACAAAGGTCTGCCATTTTCCCTTCGATTCTTCCCAGATCCTTACACACAAGCCTTCCTGTTTTCCCTCCCGATCCTTCCCCAGATACCCAACAAGACATCTCCAATTTCTTTCCGATTCTTCCCCCAGATCAAGACATAAGACTTTCCAATTTTCCCTTTGGCACTTCTCCAAAACCCCCAACTTGTAGGAGTGGCCCCAGAGCAAATTAATCCCTGGTCTGGGTAGCTTGCGCACAATTCCCTTTGCCTGCCACATCAAAAAGGTTTAAGCGGCGAAGCTCGAAGGTCCAAAAAGACACGAACCAGTGAACAAACTTTCAACTGGAAAAGTTGTTTAAGATAGCATTATAAACAAAACACTGGCACAAAAAAAGAAAGAAAAAAGAAAAAAGAAACAAGAACAAGATGCTATAGTTTTTGATTCAACAGAATATTAGACATGTACAGGCTCCTGTTTTAACCCTTTCTTTCATTTAACTAAAAAAAAAATATACATAAAAATGAGTTGTTTTACGACTATAAATTAGTCATTAGAAACAATTCGTTGCCTCACGGAGTGGGCTTCTGTGAAGCCACAACTAACAAGGAAGGCTCAAGAGCTGCAGAATCTCACTTTCTGGAAGCCCTTGACTTCTGCAAAGGTAAAGCACTCCATGTGCTTCCCCAGGTGCCGTTCCAATAAGGACCATCTGAAAACATTTAGCACCACTGCTTAGTCACAGGGACAAACATCCCACAAAACAGCCTCTTTGCCAGAGGCGGGGGCAAATATTGTTCAAAGGATTGGTATGACATCCTAGCACAAATACACCTGTACTGTATCACTTTGCTTTTGCTGATGGTTCTGATAAAACACTACATAACAAAACAAAAAGATACACATGCACAAACGATGAAGGTTCTCATAAACAAGACCCAATCTGGCAGATCCAAATCTGAAGCATTCGGGGCTAAACATTACCATGAAACCTATACATACAAGCATTGAAGTTAAAGGGGGTGCCAGTCAAAATATGGATTTCACGAAATAAGGCTGCAGAAAGCATAGAAAGGGATGCTACAAACCCCAAAACATCACTCATACATCAATACATCAAACGGAGGGCATACTTCTTGGTAAAGACAGGCGTGATCAAGCGAGGAATGTGATGTCAAGATTCTCTTCAAACAGTTGAGAATGAGGGGAAGCAGCCTCGCTTCCCTCCTCCCGCCGGTTCACCAGCTCAAGGGAATGAAGCCAAGAGGGAGAGGGAACGAGAATCTTGACGCCGCATGTCTCATTGGCCTCGTCGGCCGTGTTCAATCACCGCTTCTTTTCCAAAAATACAGCCATCCATTAGAGATACCGCTGTATGAATGATGTTTTTGGTTTTGCAACGTCCGCCTATTGTCCCAGCCTTGTTTTGTATGCCCGGCGACTCGGCTCGGCATATTTTTCTGTTCGGCATACCTTTAAAATACTGTTGTCAGATCACACACTAAGATTTGAACCAACTTAATTTCATATTAAACTTATCTCGTGCATATCAGATTCTAGGATTAGCTCTACTCACTCCTGGTAGGTCGGAACCCTGACCGGACCACAGTCTGGCGGATCAGCAGAGGGGTGATGCTGGTCACCTTCCAGCGGAGCTGCCTTCGAATGGCAGGGGGAGCGAAGGCACTCGCGTACACATTAACGGATGTCAACAAGGTGCCAATGAGCTCCATTGCCATGAGTGGGGAGGACATTTTGGGTGTTCTGTTTAGGCAAACAAAGCGCAAAGAAGATGCTGACAAACGCCAAATGCACCGCTTAAGTTTGAACCCAGGATGAGCAAATTTCTGCCAAGCTGAGTAAGTTCCGAACCACAAATTAAAAACCTTTCAGCCAAAAAAAAAAAAGAAAAACAGAAAATACTGCGACTGTTTGTTTATGTTAACTGTGACATACTCTGTACTTCAAGAAAGCATATTTTGCATTGATGACAAATATGCAACTGGTCGTTCTGATGCCACACGCAGCGACATCGTGAGGATTGTCCATTCCTGGTCACCTACTCAAATTGCCTTGGTTGTGGAGACCGGAGACCATTCCAGTAATCACCTCCTGCTGAAGCTGCTATCTTTGGTCCACTGGGCCTCTGAATTCGCTTCTGAACTTGCGCAGTGGCTCCCTTTCAGCAAAATATCAGATGCCGTGCATGCGTCCCATACATAGGCAAATGACTCCAGCCTTTTTTGCCGGGGTCATGGGTGCTGGGAGAAGTGGAACAGGAGCCCATAAATAAAGCATGAAGAGCGCTTCCCTCCGACTCACCCTCAACATCTTCGGTGTGGGAGTGCAAGTGTTGGCGGCACACCAGGGAAGAGGCTTCTGCGGAAGGGTGACTGAGGTGTTTCAGTGAATGGAGGTGCTGCAGGGGACGACCGTCTCTTGGGTCCCGGCATGCCGGGTCAGTCTTTCCCAGTCCGCCCTGGACCGCAAGCCGCAGGGGTCACCGGCGCTCCTTGGGCTGTCTGATCGAGGGGCAAGGAGAGATGTTGCATGAGGAGAAGGCCAAAGGGTATGTAAGCCAAAAAGCTTTGTCTTTGGGGAGAAAAAAGTGGACAGAAGTGACGTGCCCTGCTTTCGCCTGATCGGCTTTGCTTTTGCCAGCGTCGGGCAGTTCGAGATTGTTTGCACTACGGCCCGGCATAATGAAAAAGAGAACATATGGGATGTTTGAAAGGAATATCACATTATAATACATGCTTTTACAGTGCCCTTGCCGTTTCTCGTATGTGATGCCATGAAAACAAATTTTCCATGTGCATCCCCAGACTTTTGTTTCACCTTAAAAAAACTCCGCTATTTTTTACTTAAAAAAAAAATGCAGATTTTTTTTTGGTATTTACCTAGGAATGACCGTCATGATTAAATATTACGTCTGAATTTCTGTCTAAATGTTAAAATGAAAAGTCAAACTCGGGAATTTCCGTGCTCAAACCAACGACGGCATCTGGCACGTCGCAGCGCAGGATGGAGGATTAATTTCCGACCACCTGGGGATCGTTCGGACGTGCAACGGCGAGATTCGGTTGCACGGCACCTTCTCCTGGCATTGGCCTCCTACAGATTATGGGCACCTCAGCCAGGATCTGGAACTCCGTCACCTGGGGATCCGTAGGCCCGCGTTTGCCTTAGAGCCACCGAGCAGCAACTGCTCAAATTTTCTTAAGCGGTGCTGCAAACTTTGGAACATACCAGGTTTGTCGAAATCGTGCCGACTCTAGCGGACGAATTGAGGTGCAATCGACAGCACAGTCCAAGCCTCACAGTCTCGGCAGCCTTGGCCAGTGAGCTAAACGTCATCAACATTGCTACCTTCCGTTTGTTTTTACTTCTTCGGGCAAGCGTAACAGGTGATGTAAGCAGCGTCTCCTCATTGCTCAGCGGTGTCCCCGTGATTGGCGCAACACACCTGCGCAGCACACTTCTCAGCCTTGGGAGCTGTCCGTTGTCTCCCGTGTCATAACCGGCCGTCATTGTTTAGCCGTTTATGAATCTTGTCTCTCGGAGTTTTCGCTCACACTATGTGCGCAGACTGATGCTGCAGTTGTGCAGACGCCGGTGGATATTGTAGACACTAAAAGTGGTGAAGACAGCGGTGAAGACAACACTTGCGCTTTGCACACAGCCACCCCCACAGAGGCCGACCCTGATCCCGCTCGTCACTTCGCATAGAGTATCACGCACTGCTTCGTACCACGTGGTACACCTGTTGTTGGAAGCCCGTGGTCAATTTTGCCCGAAGAAGCCGAAGTTTCGATTTCTGCTCATGTCTAAAGTAGATTTCGCAGAATATATCCCGTATTTCGAAGCAAATTACGCAGTGCCTTTACATTAGTGCTTTTCAGTGTTGCAATCACTCATAATCCACAAACTTTCGAAATGAGCGGAGTTGCCCCTTAAGGGAGGCACTCCCTTGGAGGGTCTACTTTTTAAGTATTTGTGCCAGGTCAATGAAATTTTTAGGGTATGTTAAACGTCAAAACTTAGGAGGCTATACCAACTTTCAACCCAAAAGGTTTATTTTCTGACAAGTCACAACCTTATTCGTTGAAAAAAATGTACATGTAGCAGTGCCAAAGGAAAAAAACTATCGTTTCAAAATATGAATAAAATGGCACAATTTCTTTGTTGGGATATAACGCTGAATGACTAAACTAATCGGTAGTAGGCTTGAAATAATTTTTAAGGCCATATTTCATGTAAAAATTAACTTTCAATAATGGTATGAATTTTTAATTTTTTTCTTGTTTCACAAACGTCAACATATTTGTGTGAACAAATAAAAATTTGCAAAAAGTAAGCGCATAGCCGAGTTCTCCAGTAAATTTCATGCCAAAAAAGCCATACATTAGACATGGGGGCGCTTAACTCATCGAACGATAGTTTTAGAGCTGTGAAAAAATGGTGAAAACATGAAGCTGAGAAAAACGGGTTTGAAAGTTCAAACAGTGTTTCACTTTAGATGGGGCTTGCCATTTCATCTAAAATGCTCCAGGGGCATATGTCACTCCTTCCTCTGCACGGTCCCTCTGTGCCTTGGCCACAGCTTCCATCTTCCTTTTTTTGTGGGACATCTTGGAGGACTCGAGCGCTTTCACTTGGGCCTTCGCAACCTTCATCTTGGTGGCCCTCTCTCCGTACGATGCTTGGTAGCTCCCTGGCTGGATGCCCATTTCCAACAGAGCTTGCTCGATCCCTCGAGGCCCCAGGTTGAACTCAAGGACTGCAAGGGCCACGGCACACTCCACAGTCTTGAGGGAAGCGAACTCCACCTTGGGGCACCTCTTCCACACCAAGGCATTGAAGCTCTCATTGTTGTTTTGAGTCTTCATCCGGGAACACCTCTCCAGCAGATCCCTTTGTGACAGGCGGTTGTACAAGGGTACCATCTCCCTTGCAATTTCCTTGGAGAAGGCTGGCTTGTGTGGCCGGAACGCAGGTGGTTCTCCTGCTGCCTCGAGGGCCTTGCTCCGATTATAGTGGCACCAGGAGTCCGTGCCAGTGGGACAACCTACATGCCTCGGCTCCTCGTCAGTGGAGTAGGAGTGCAAAAGGCTTGCAAACACTCCTCGCTGCATGGCCGTCACGTCGGGTGCATTGTCCTTTAGCGAACAGGCATAGTAGTTGGTAAGCTGCTTCATCTTCAGGTTTGTCAGCTTCCCTTTCCCGCCTAGTCCCTTCTTTGCCTTCTTCAGGGCTTCTAGACCCGCGTACATACGCTTTGCGACATGGTTGACGCAGTCCTCTTTGTTGATTTCCTTGTCGTAGAGCTCAAGACCAGCTACCTTGGAAAAAGCCTTGCTGTCGCCATCACACAGCATAGTGGTGTACTGCATACCGTGTTTTTTGACTGAACGGCCAAAAATAACAGTGGCTGCCTCCACTTCCATGGCACCGGCAGACCCATTGAAGTTCTTCTGGCAGTTGGGTCGGTGGTCTTCCATCCATTCCGTGTACCCCTCTGTGCCTGGCTTTGGTCCCTGGGTGCACAGCTGGCAGTAGTTGCTGTGGACGCTGTAGTCCAGCACAAGACCACTCTCAAGTTCAATCGCGACACCAACACCGAAGTGGGACGTGTGGCCGCGTTTATGCCAGGTTCCGTCGTACGTGACGCACACGTCTAGGAGTTCCCCCTCTTTGGCGTTCTCCGTTTTTCGCACCGACTGCGCAGCGGTCCTCATCACATTGCCGGCGGCCGCCGTGGCTGCATCGTGTACCTTCGCGGCAACTTTCTGGGACGTCTTCAAACAGATCGGCGGCGGCATATTCATCCCGGTAAAAAGATGAGTTAATTTTGTGAAGCTCACGCCACAGTCGCGTGACGAGAGACCGATGCGCGCTGCGAGATCGTTCTGTCGCGTCTCACCAATATTCACAGAGTGCGGAGCTCTCGCGACTTCTCCACAAGTTGGGCACAAGACAACAAACGCAAGGAGGACGCCCTTCCCGGTCTCGGACAGTTTGAGAGAAGATCCTGCGCACTCGGGGCACAGCAAAGCACTTACTAGAGCTTCGATGCAGGACACGCCAAGCAAGCGGTAGCCGTCGAGCTCTTCGCCTTCGGTTAGGCCTAGCTGCTTCTCGGGATCGTCGGGCTCGGAACGCTCGGAACATTTTGCGGGCGCCTTTCGTTGCATCATCGCAATCTTCCGCTCGATTGCAGTGAGGTCGTCTTCGCTTGAGATTTCGGTCACCGGCAAGGATGATGCGGACGCCGATGGTCCCGGGTGACGTTCGGCGGGAGGCAGCGAAGCGATGGGCGATTCCAAGGCACTCGGCGACGGCGGAGCGCTTGGAAATGGCGAAGATGCGCTCCCGTCGTCTTCCTTGGGAGGTCGTCCGCTCCCTCTTCGCTTCGAAAACCGCTTGCGGCCACCGAACTTGAACGGCGAAGGCTTGCTACGGAAAGTCGCCGGCATCGTAGCGATAGAAAGTCGAAGAACGGTCAAGGGCGCGTAGAGCAGCTAGCAAACGAAACAACGACTGACAGAAATTGCGCGCTAGCAGACGATTATGACGTCACGTGGCTCGTCCTAGCGAATCAGAGCTCTTGTTTCGCCAGCTTGACCAATAAGAGCGTGCACAGCTATGTTTTCTACGGGGTTTTATGATCTGTGCGCACGATATCGCGAACAATGCTGCGAACAGAACGAAAGAGGGCGAGATGCTCTATCCAACGAGGGGGCCTGTCCACGCTAGTCCTAAGAAGCGCGGAGGGAGCGCGTTTTGAAAATAGCACATTTTCGTGATCGGCCGCGTCGTCGGCGCACACGTGCGGCCGCCAGTACGTCGAAAATAATTTATTTCGGAATAAATACTTTACTTACAGGAATAAAACTTTTGGACAGCATTCTTTATGAGGTTGTAAAAGCTGTGTGAGCCTTTTTTCCAGCGTGACTTTTTTGAAAAAAATCGCGTTCCTCGGCCCTTAAGTGCACTGAACACTAAAGTGTCCCAGTATTGGCCAGCTTGCAAATCATGTTCGGCATTATATGACATTAGTTAACGCATACAAAAAAGGAAAACGATTGCTACCTAATCAGTCGTAGCCTAAATATCTGCAAAAGAGTAACGTACCAGGATCTGGCAAGGCCCTCTTGACAGACCTTGAAGCACGTTCTGCACACCTGAAAAAACAGAGAGAGACATGAGAGATGAATTTCGCTTACCAACCATTCCATTTCCCTTCCCCGGAGAGTCAACAGTTCGGAATCGGTGCAACCCGAACTCTATTCGACGAACTCTGCACCTTGGATAAAAGCCTATTTAGTACAGTTTAATGCCGTTCTCGGGACCGCATGCTCGCTCCTTTCCCATCCACTCAAAACGTCTGACCCACGGTGCTTGAAACGAGTCTCCGACCGATGCGTTTACCGCATTCTAAAAAGCAGTCCCTCCATTTCCGCCCGCTCATGTCACAGAAGTGTCATGCTGTCACCGGCCGTGACTTTGCCGGCGTCACGGTGGCAGATGCCTGTCCAGCTGTGGGTCACTCTCCGGCTCGACAGTCCACGGAAGTTTCCGCAGCCGGGAGTTGGGACTCCGCGACGACGGCTACACTCGCGCTTGCTCGTGCTTCTTGCCGGGAATTCCAGCACTGATTACCGGGATTGTGCCATCCGACGACGCGACACGGCGGCTCCTGCGACGGCATTTCTTGCCACTTCGGGATTGCTTTAGATGCACGGGCGAGACAAGGCGCTAAACGCACAGGTCGAAGACACCTTCTGGGAACCATAGTCCTGCTCCAAGTCAAAGACTCGACCTGTCGCACGGACGAACGACGATGCAGGCGATTCGCTCACCGGGTTCCCGGGAGCTGCTGAGTCGAGAGCGCGTCCCCCTGACGGGACACGCCCGTGCCTGGACCCCAGTCTCGTAGCCATCAGGGGCCTGACCGGAGGGGCTGCCCTGTCCCATCGAAACCATGGCTGGCCCTGCGACAAAGTAAATGCCAACTCGCGTCTCAAAACAGAGTTTCGACCGTTTTTCTTCTGCCCTCGGTTGCCACGTGCACAAACACGACTTTATCCGTAACTAGAGTTCTGTGTTATTCCGAAAGGTTTTTTCAGGGTTCATTTTTTTTTCTCCACAAATACGGTGTTTTATGGTGTCAATTTCTAGTTTTGGATGGATGGATGGGTACTAACGGCAGTGTAATTTATGACGGGCGGTAGCTCGCGCCACCTAGCCTAGAAACCAAAGGTACGACTCCTCCCCTTGCCCTTCTAAGTCAATTTGCTTCCCCTCTGCATTTTTTTAACTATCACCAGGTGGTGTAAGATATCGCCAGGATGACCTTTGGGGAATTGGGCAAACAAAACTAACGGTATCGCCTCCCCACATCCTGACCCCTCGGACAAAAAAAGATTATGTTTAGAGAGACTTACGTTGAAGAAAATATGACACAGGCATGAGACTTTCCCACCCCCAGGGACCATGCGCATGACCCGAATACTTGGAAAACAACCCAAGAGCGATAAGCAAAGGACACGCGATAAGGGGTGTGGTTTGGAAGAAAGAAGCAGCTTCGCAGACAGTTCGGGGGTGGCTGTGTTTCGGGTTAGCACAAAATAAATCTGCAGATAGAAATTTTCAGACTGTGAAGTTTGATATTTTCTTATTCAAGTACAGCTTCAATTCGAATTTTTCAGTTTCCCCCGATTTTATAAAATAGGCTCGGGTTTCATTTTTGGGGTTTATCGGTATTTAGAAGAAACATGGAGCTCGTATATAAAGTCACTGGATAAAGAAGAGCCCCATTACAATTTATGATGTTCTTCTGGGTAGCTGGAAATCAACATTTTAGTGCCCGTAACACTGTTGGCCCTCCAGCCATCGACTGTTAAGATATGAACTTCCATAGACGTCATGAGAGCAAACAGACGGCAAGGCATTCTGTACTTTCAGTGTCATCTAGCAAATACTTCAAGCCCAAACAAAACAACAAACATGCCATATCAAAGAGAACCTCGGGCATTATCTCATTTTTTTGCTTCCATGCTGTCTGCTATATTTGGGCAGCTTCCTTGGACTGGTAGACGACATGAGGTGCAACACAACCAAGTTCTCTTTCTAGCACTTTAAAAAAATGCTCTGCAAGAAATCAAGATCCTCTCTGCACCTTGTGAGTCTAGGCAGCATGTGAGTCTGTATCCACTTCAGATTTTGAATGAATGGCTGTTGTATTGAAAGTAACCCAATGTGTCTTTTTTGGTAGTAATAATGATGACATTGCTAATATTTATTCATACACCCATAGATATACTAGTGGCAACAGAAAGACCAGAGATCCGTGCCAAGAGCCTGCAGTGTTGGGACAAGAGAAAACATAAAAAGTGAACTGTAGCAGACTCCACACAAGCCAACCAAGCATTGCGGACCGTCTAAAGTGCCTAAAAGCGTTAGTTTACATGCTGTACTCCGCATCGCGAGAGCGCCGGCTGATCCAGGTTCTTCTGCGAGATCGTCTGCTATCAACCTGAATCGGCCAGCATGGCGTACACAATCTGTTGGCAGCACTTCTCTCTACGTGTGCATTGTCTGCGAAGTGGCAACGTAAATTTTCCAGGGCAGTTTTTTTTTTTTTCTCTTTTGGACGAGATAAATTTAGTCATTGATTTTTTTCCTGTAAACTTCCACCACCTGCTTGCACCTCTGTAGTAAATTGCAGCGCGATACGTTGAGAAACCGATTTTTGTGGGTCGTCTAAAGTGCCTTAAAAGCGTTACGTTTACATGCTGTAAAGAGACCACAGCTCCCGCTACAACCCCCCTGAGCAACTGAAGCGTTGTGTGTACCTGTCAGTTTTTTTTGTTTTTGTTTTTAGTTTGTTCTACTCTCGGGTTATTTATGCAAGTCGCACACCAGCTTGCCTGCGTTTTCATCCCCTTTTTCTTTGTTTTGAGATCATTCAGCAAGCAGGCGTCTAGCGAAGGAGCGGCCGATACATCGTTCCGCCGCGCAGAAGTAACTGTCTTCGACACAAATCGCCCGAGTTTCCAGGAAACAGCAGACGCCGAATTATCGTGGTTGTAACCGAAATGGTTACCACTGCCTGAGACGAAAATGAGTTCGCAACCTTTGAAGATGTTGACAGATATAGAAATTTGTCCACGTAGCAACACTCCGACTAAGTTTTCCGTTGCGCATGTGTCGAGTCCGAGCTAACGAATGTCCATTTTGTCGGCTAGCATGAAGCCTAGACGAAATCATGTTCGTCTAGGGCGCGAAAACCAGTTATGTCATTTTTCCGTGAGCTCGTCCACGCAACGGCTATGGTAACTGTCAAACGCAAAGATACATTCGTCTCAAACAATCCAGAGCTAATGCATTAGCTAAATAACTAAACGTCACTAAGGTAACGTGGAGAATCGAAGCAATCACGAACACGTAGGCCAAATGAATGGCGATCCGCCACGAGGTTTTTTTTGTGCTGCCGTTAACGGCCTTTGAATCAACCTCTGAAAGAACAACATGCTCGAACACATTTAGAGCAGCAGTAGTACTCTACTGTTCACCAAGAAAAGTCAGCTGAGAACCGGCTGTGTCAGACAACACCAAGAGTGTGAAATGATGAAAACATTACGGTAACATACCTCACAAATACGCAGATTTCTCAGAATGAATGCAGGAGAGAATGGATTGCATTGGATGGCGGCTGGTCCTG
This sequence comes from Ixodes ricinus, assembly GCA_037355805.1. Lineage (NCBI taxonomy): Eukaryota > Metazoa > Arthropoda > Arachnida > Ixodida > Ixodidae > Ixodes > Ixodes ricinus. The sequence continues at coordinate 60,427 of JAZHYW010037084.1, forward strand.
AGCTATAAATCCAAAACAATCCAGTAGGAAAACACAACAATATTTTGCATTTTTTTATATTTACCTTGCAAAAATATAATTTTTATATTAAATTAAACAATGTAATTAATACAAGTAAATTTGTTTAAAAAAAAACCAATACACTTTGTTTATGTGTGACGTCATTTACGTTTGTTTATTCAACCCCTGCAAATTCAGCCAAGCACTGAGAGTAACACGCGTGACGTAATATAAACGCTTGACCACATCACCTAGCAAACGAATACGCCATGCGGCGTGCCCCAAGCTCGCAAAATGGCTACCTCGAAAAGCGCGAACACATACAACCGACTAAATTGGGAAGAAGCCGAGTTCCCGATCTTGTGCCAGACATGTCTTGGCGACAACCCGTACGTGCGGATGACCAAGGAGCACTATGGCAAAGAGTGCAAGATCTGCTCGCGGCCGTTCACCGTGTTCCGGTGGTGCCCCGGTGGCAGGATGCGCTTCAAGAAGACCGAAGTCTGCCAAACCTGCAGTAAGCTCAAGAACGTGTGTCAGACATGCCTGCTGGACCTCGACTACGGACTGCCCGTGCAGGTGCGCGACAACGCGCTCAGCATCAAGGACGAGATGCCCAAGTCGGACGTGAACAAGGAGTACTACTCGCAAAACGTGGAGCGCGCCGTGGCCGAGGGCGACGCCGGCCAGCCGTACGGGGCCCTCGCCAAGGCGCAGAGCCCAAGCGACCTGCTCATGAAGCTAGCGCGCACGACGCCCTACTACAAGCGGAACCGGCCGCACATCTGCAGCTTCTGGGTGAAAGGCGAGTGCAAGCGCGGTGAAGAATGCCCATACCGCCACGAGAAGCCGACGGATCCCGACGATCCGCTGGCCGACCAGAACATCCGCGACCGCTACTACGGCGTCAACGATCCCGTGGCCGACAAGTTGCTGCGTCGCGCCGCGGCCATGCCCCGGCTCGAGCCGCCCGAGGATGGCTCCATCACCACACTCTACGTGGGCAACCTGGGCGAGCGGCTGACCGAGAAAGACCTCCGCGATCACTTCTACCAGTACGGCGAGATCCGGCAGATCACCATGCTGGCGCGGCATCAGTGCGCCTTCGTGCAGTTCACCAGCCGCACGAGCGCCGAGCTGGCCGCCGACAAGACCTTCAACAAGCTCATCCTGGCCGGCCGGCGCCTGGTCATCAAGTGGGGCGGGCGCTCGCCCGGAGCGAGCCCGCGATCGCCCCGACACCGTCGCAATCGAGGCCCCTCGAGCCCGTGCCAGGGCTGCCGGCGCCGCTGCCCATGCCGCCGGAGGAACTGGCCAACAACTACTTCAACCTGGCGTGCCTGCCGCACCCGCCGCCTACCTTCATGGCGCCCATGGCCCCGCCTGGGACACTCCCGCCCGGCCCTCCTCCGCCCGGCACGACGCTGCCTCCCGGCCTGCCGCCCCCGCCTGGAATGATGCCGCCGGGAATGGCCCCACCTGGCACGGTGCCCCCAGCCTGGCGGCCCTGGGGACGGCGCCACCGGGGACGGTACCCCCGCTCGGCATGCCGCTGCGTGTCCACTACCCGTCGCAGGACCCTCAGCGTCTGGGATCGACGGGCGGTCGCAACAAAATGTAATAAATGAGCTTTCCACGTTTTCGGCAGGGAGCAAAGGGACCCTTTATTTTCCACCATAGCATCGAGCAGTTTTGAGACCCCAGAGTTGTAGTTCGAGCTTTGCCTCGACTGGGCCTTGCAGTTCACTTTACGGCGCCACTGTAAAACCTCGTTGGCACTGATTAGAACGCCCGACTTAATTTTTTGACGGATTCAAGTCTAGTACCGGAACCCACTTGACAGCTTCCCACTAGAGCAGTGTGCATGTTGTATTTTGAGAATGCGTCTATGCTCGCCACTTGCCATTTTGAGAAGAAACGTTGCTTTTCTGTCTAGGTGTTTTCTGAACCTTGAGGATTCCTACAGTTCAATATCTGTTGCCATACTTTGGTAATGTGATCCATTTCTTTTTTTCTCGTCCAGCTGGATAACTGCAGAACAGGCAGAGTTCTGAAATGTTGAAGACCATTATAGTCCGATACCAAAGAGGTCCTCAAGGCTTGGGGAGCACCTACAACACGGAAATTCAGTATTTTAACTCGTTATGGTGAACAGTGCCACACAGTGCACACTGCCTGTGTAAACAACCGTTAATCGCTGTATGCAATTCTCTAGGGAAGAACCAACAAATTGGTGCCTGTCACGTGGAATACAAAAGGTTGGGGTGGTGATCCGATTCAACAACTTCTTAACTGCTTTTGATCTAAAGGCGTTTTAAATGCCCTAGTGACACGTGTGCAGACATGTGAAGTTACTGTTGCTTGCTCTCGGTCTTTCCTTGCATTCCGAGTATGCTTCTTGGCATTCTTTGGATGTTGCAATGTGGCAGTCTGTAGTACATGCCATAGCTACTGACGGAGTGAGAACAGCAGGGAGAAGCATCAGCAGTCCCACCTCCAGCGTGAGCTTTCTACCTTCGGTGATGCTTCAGCGTCTTGTGCACCTTGAACGCACGCACGCAGTCAAAGTGCGGCAGGAATGCATGGAGCGCGTTTTGGGGACCGGGCGTTCAAAAGACATGCCCTGCCGTTCTTACTCTGTCAGTGACTATAGTTGAATGATGACTGGGAAGGAAGTTGAATATTACGTGCTACAGAAACTGCAGCGGTGGCAGAGTTGACCATGGCAATAGGGCTGTTCGAGACCTCGGACAAACCGCCATCAGACAAGAGGCAGCTCGAAAACACCAATTTTTTATGCATAGAGCAAGTTGTCTGCATTTTGCGTGGGAGTTGCGGTGACGTCAGAATGACGCTGAGCTCTGATTGGCTTTGATTGAAAGGATTGTGGGTAGACCTCAATGCTAGACGTCTTGAATTCCACTCCACTATCTTTTCTAATCGGTCAGTAAGAGCTCGGCGTCCTGGCTTTATCGCAACCCCTGTGGAAGAAGCAGACGAACTTGCGCTCCGCATAATAGGCACCCAGTAAAGATCACTGGCTGCATTCTGCGATTTACCAACAGTTACTGTCTGAACCGAATCTGCATCGCACCCAGGGTGGAAAATAGAAATCGAAACAATTTAGATCGTCATTTAAATCCAACCCCCCCCCCCCCCCCAAGAAAAAAAAAAGAAAATACCCTGGAAATATTTTTATTTACCATTTATCTATCATTTAATTTTTTCTTCTTATGTGCATTTGTTTATATTTAAATTAAGTGATCTTCACGGAAGATATTTATATCGGGCTGAACACAAGCAAACATAAATGCTATTCTGAGCCATTAGAGCATTGAACTTATTTCTAGCTTCCACTTCATTCATCAGTTGCGTAAAGCAAATCAGAATGTGAAAGAGAAAGCAAACAGCTTTTCAACCAACCAAAAAAAAAAACTGTTTTTGCTCTAATATGGTGGGTTTACGTCAATAAAATGTTAAACTACCTGAAATTACAGTAATTATTTCTTCCGCAATATTTTCAGTGATCAGACAGATTACTCAACTAATCCGCCATGTTTAAAAATACAACTTGTAATGAAAAGCCACTATTTTCGAGCTACAGAAATTAAAATGAAATTAATCTTAATTAAATCCAATAAATCGGATTTTAATCAAATAAATCTGATTTATTTGACTTAAAAATAAGAGGATATTTTTCCCACCCTTGTCACACTCCAAGTAATAAATATGAGAACCTGATCATCACTATCCATATTGACGGGATACACATCTGTACTACAGGGTGTTTCAAATAGCGGCCAGGCTCTTTAAATCGACCGCAAAAATCGGTTTCTTAACCTATCGCGCTACGATTTTGTGCAGCGTTGCCCACAGGCGGTGCATTTTTTTACGAAATTTGCAAAGAGCGAACTTACTCGAGGAAAAAGTAAAAAAAAAGCAAAAGGCTCAATTCCTGTGGAAACGCAGCGAAGCCACCGGTCTTCAGACAGTAGCGCGCCCTATTGCTCGAAGACCGGTGGGTTCGCTGCGTTTTCATAGGAGTTGAGCCTTTTTCTTTTTTTACTTTTTCCTCGAGTAAGTTCGCTCTTTGCAAATTTTAATGAAAAAATGCACCACCTGTAGGCAACGCTGCACAAAATCGTAGAGCGATAGGTTAAAGGGCCCCTGAAAAGAATTCTTTTCTAAACAGTTTAATTGGGACACGCGTGTCAAGAAATAAATTTTACGCGAAAAAAAAAGTTTAGAGCAATATTGGCGGCGAGAGCTTTATTTGAAATTCTGCGCGCAAAGTCCATGACGTCAGGGAATGGTCATTCGCTCTCTCGACCGAGATGGTGTTTCGCTCTTTCCCCTTCAACGTGAAGGAGAAGCCGATCCACCTCTCCTCAAGGCGCCCTAAATGCTGAGAGAAAACAAGTGGAAAGGAGGTGACTACCGACTAAATCGCGTCTCGCGCCGTCAATATTGCTCTAAAAAAAATTTTATTTCGCGTAAAATTAATTTTTTTTTTGAGGCGCGTGTCCCAACCAGGCCGTTAAAAAAACATTTTTTTTTTGTTTAGGCGGTTTTAAATTGAGTTTTGTGGTCGATTTAAAGAACGTTGCCGCTATTTGAGACACCCTGTAGAATGTGCCAGCTAAGGCGAATATTCCAAAAGTTAATTAGTAAATCTTAGGTAATTAGCTCTCTAATCACAATTTTACACTCGTAGCCTGACGTTTGCCGCGGTCCATAATGTTATCCCGAAGTACTAATTTCTTAATTTCATGCGCAATTTTTCTTTTAATCTGTCTTTGGTGAAACACCCTAACAACCGAATTATCTGTCCCATGAAGTGGTTAAATACACTATTCACATAACACTATTACCATAACATATTAACATAACTAATTTATTAAAATATAATTTGACTGCTCCATCCTCTGACAGCACGTTATTAGCTTTCTTGGCGAAGCTCGAGCTGAAGACTCGGCAGTGTTTCCACAAGATGTGTAGTGCTCGATCTGCCCGTTATCGCAGTATGGCCGTGGTGTAAACCCAGGGACGCTGCCCAGTGTTCCAGTTAACTGCTCCAAGAGCAAAGACCCTTGTCCCACCTGATTCCTCTTTCTCAACTGGAAGGAACATTGAGAAGTAGCGATGTGCATAATTAACCTCCAATAATAAAAACTTACCTTAAAGGCCGACGACCAGACTCGAGATTCTGCAAGGCAGAATATCGTCCTCACCATAGGGGAGGAGGGAACAGGCAACGGTGGACAGGATAGAAGAGGGAGAGGAGGAAGCGGGGGAAAAGTGGAAAGCGCAAACTAATCGTCGGTCTTTAAAACTTTTTTTTTTGGGGGGGGGGGGGGGTGGAGTGCAGGCGCACGCTTGCATCTACCGCACGAGCATGGAGCGCTTTTGGATCGCTCCAAACCCAGCAGGGGATTCCGCATAACGGAAAGTGCTCCCCTCCGGTGGCCATACCTGAGAAGCGTGCTACTCCTTCTGCACCGCTGCTGCGCGGTGAAGTAGAAGAGCGGGAGGTCTCTGTGATGCCGCACCACTATCTGTTGCAGCATTGCTTGACAAATTGAGCCCTGCGCGGATAACAGTTTCACCATCCGCATCCGATCCGCATCCGCAGACTTCATACCCACATCCGTTCCGGATCCGCAGACTTTGTATCCTCATCGGAACCGCATCCACAAAATTTGGAACCGCATCCGACCCTCAATACGCGCCTTTTTTTACATCGCAAAATCAAACATGAATGATAAAAAAAGAAAAAAAAATCGAGATATTTTATAAGCCGTTTGCTTATTCCCTGTACAGAAATCTTCGTGTCAGAATACGATGAAAATCATTTTATCGTATTCTGTTTTATTGTATTTATGAAATAAGCGATCATCCTTCCAGAGAAATTACGCATCGCTTTAAAGATGATCGCAGTTATGAGATCGTCCCGGGAGTCCGTGACACTGACACTCTGTTCAGAAGATGCGCTCAGAAGGAAGGAAATTTAATATCCATTTTTCTTTTTGCTTTGTAAAACCCACCTCAAGCAGACGCATATTTTATAAACACGAAAATTAACAAACAGGCTGATAACATTGTGTCATTTTATTTAAGCAAAAATGAAAAAAAAAGTGGGAGACGAAAGCCGCTTACTTACCGCCGCAAAGTATACTCGTTAATAGGTGGAAACAGTGGCGCACCAACTTGGTTCTGAGTGGGGGGGGGGGGGGGCAAACCAATCCTCCTTCACCCCCCCCCCCCCAGGGCCGGGGGGGGGGGCGGTGCCCTTGGTGCTTCTTGGGCGCCGCCAGCCGGTGTTTGCCCTGCCCAGTGGCGGCTGTTTCGAGGGGGGGGGGCAAACACATGCCTTGCCCCCCCCACCCTGAGAACTTGAGGGGCAAGCGCACCCCCTTGCCCCCCCCCCCCCCCCGGTGGGTACGCCCATGGGTGGAAAGGCGCGAGTACATCGCCGGGAAAATATCACAATATTCAATAATGGCAACACCTCCTATCGGTTTCAGTTTTAAACACGAACCCTCAACTGCATGCTCGGAACCATATACTTAAAAACAACTTGGTGTCAACTGTCAAGAAAAAGAAAACGATACACACACGCAACGTTTTACTTGTCGAGGTTGCTGTAGGATCGAAAGGAACGGAATATCGTCAACATGGACGTATTCAGACTGGTTCGCCTCTATTAAATTAATACCCGCTAATGAGAAGTCTCTCGCCGTTTATGCAATTGATTCTGGGATGCCATGCACGAACTGCGCTACCAAGGATGAGGCGCGGAAGCTCGTGCTGGCGCAAGTTCCACCACTCCAGGGGATCGAATTCAGTTTCTTCCATCTACTTGTAGGTGAAGAAGCCGTACGTTTAGGGTTTTGTTGGCCCAAATAACTTTTTCCGCTCTTCCCCTGCCAAACAAGAACACGCTTTCCCGGGACGACTGAGGCTCCTCCATTCTTTACTTTTTCTGTGGATAGCGTTTTCGGCGAGATCGGACGTTCTAAAGCGATCTTTGGTGAAAATCAAATCTTTCTTGACGTAAAGACCAATTTTCTCTCCGATTGGCACCTTTTATCTAAGAGAGTACTTTGCTCCCGCAATACATTCGATGATGGACTTCATAGTATCACTCACATATTCACTCTGCGGTCGCACACGTTATGGGCCGCCTCGGCAAAAATGTAGACCCGGACCCGCGGATATCCACATCCGATCCGCAATCCGCCAAATCTGTTTCATTTTTATCTGCATCTGCCAGTTTACTGCGGATATCCTCGGACATGCAGGGCTCTATTGACAAAGAGTCAAAGCAACGGCCCGGCCAACCAACCAGACTGCGTGAGCGAGATGACGTACCGTCGGTGTGCACTCCTCCTGTGCAGAGCTGTCACGTGCCTAGCTTTCTCATTTCTGATGGGCTCGGTGTGTTGTGTAGGGGGGGGGGGGAGGGAGGGAGGGGAGGGGGAGGGGAGGGGAGGGGGGGCGTATCTTTTGTCCTTTGCCAACTGCTGAAACGCATGCGTGCGGTGTCGCACAACCCCGCTCTTCCGTTTCTCTGCACGACAGCGCTGCAAAGGGTGCAGCACGCTTGTCAGTTGGGCTACCTGCCGGACGCGCGCGCGGTGGCGGTTTGCCCAGCGGCGTAGCCAGAGTCCTAGCCAATCGAGCTCTGTAAAATGTAACACGTGACTATGCTTTCCGTGCGTCACGGCGCTTCCTCCAGAAGGTCTCGAGAAACTCACACGGCCTTGGACTGGCTCCGATGGCTTGTAGCATCTGCTGCGGCCGGACTTCAGGTAAACCGGACTATCTACACACTTCGTCGCGGGGGAGAGAAACCAAGTGAAGACACTGAGGTGGTGCTGCGTTCGTTTCCTTCTATGTGCACCTCGTCTCCGGGATTTTCGAAATGCGAGCTGTTCTTACCTGATCAGGATCGTTCTTCTTAATTCTGAACTACTCTGTTACCCAAGGGGTTAAGCATAAGCAACACGGTCACCACGAAAATTATGAATATATTTTTAAGTTCTTGGTAACGTATCAGTATCCTATTAAATTGCTGTTTTTTTATAGTTCTAGAATGTATAATTTTACGTACGTTTGGTATTTTTAAGCAGGGAAAGGGGAAAGAGAAGTTTAATATTACTTTTAATTGAAATACAAGAAAAAATTTAAAAATTCAGCCTATCCCACTCTGGTGAAGAAGGAAAAGCAGCGGAGCTGTACTATGTGCCGCCATCTATGAGCGACGGCGGCAACCAGACAACCGGCAAGCCGGTTGTCTGGTTGCCGTCGTTGCTTATAGATGGCGGTAGCTGTCCAGAGGGTTGTGTCGAGATTTATTTGTCCACGGACACCAAATTGGGGAAACTAGCCCTTAACAGCTCCGCTGTAAAAAGCAACTAAGATTAGATATCTCTGTATCGTTTGTCTCACTTCCATATCCCCCCACCTTAACAACCAAATTTCCGATTACGCCACTGAGCAGCCTTGTGTTACCGTTACAACTGAAACTGAGACAGAGCCAAATATGCATGGCCTTGTGGACAGTCTTTAAGAGGTGTCCACACAGAACACGATTCCCTCCTACCTTTAACGAACACGATTTTGCACCCCATAGGTATACCTAGAGCCACTAAATGAGCTACGCTTAGAGCATCGGCACACCGTTCCCCGATCTGCTAGTGAGCGCCGCCATCTTGGTGCTTAGTGCAGAGCAGACACAACTGTCGATCGTCACAATTCAAAAATGCGACTTCCTCAGTTTTAGATGAGGTGTTAGGAAGCTCGGGGAATGTCGATTTGCTCTGTAGCGAACTGTTTTAATGTTTCTGGAGGACGGAAAAGCGTTTTCGTGCGATTTCAGATAAAGCTTCAGGTAACTGTCCATCATGATTTTGAGCACCAAGAAGGCTGAAGTGTCTCTACCCTAAAGCTTATTTAGCAACACGCAAGGCGTCCCGCCGGATTCGCCTTGTCGCTCATCCGTTTCGCATGCACTGCCTGGAGGTACCAAATCGTGACCGCTAAAAGTCGGAAGGAGTCATGTTTTGCGTGGGCAGCTAGCTCTTCATGCCGAAATTGAGCAACGCGGCCGGATATTGTGAAGTGTGATAAACATGGGGTGGACGGGTATGGGCTGGGCGACGTCGAAAGTGCACAAGGAAAGGGACATTGTTTCGAAGAATCAGACAGAGTACGTGAACACGACTTCGTTTTTATTCACACAAATTGACAACACGTGTATTACAACAGGATGGGTGCTGCCACTTTCGACTTTACGTTTATTAAATCTAGTTTCACATCGCTGATACCGCCGTGGCGAAGGGACAGCAGAGCACCATTCTGCACCCAAGGATACGGTGCAGAATCACCACCGACTCAACGAGAAAAGGAGTTGTGTTTTCTTTGTTCCTAATAAAATGGCGTCATACGGTCTACACGGCTATCTCGTCATAAATCTACACAGCTCATTCCGAAACAGCGCTTTTGATTGTTTGGAAACTCGCTTTTTCAGCGGGATGCCTTGCGGTTAAAGAGAGCCTTAGATCGGCAACCGCATTCTCCAATGCATTTTGAAGATTACCCGAATGCCCGTCAAAATGGTCGCATTCCATCGCCGGTATTATACAAAGCTCAGCTTGCCAAAGGTTATGAAGGAACCCAAGTGCACTTCTGGCTGGCTTCCTATCTACAGTAAGCACAAACACTTTTTAAAAAAAGATGCAGGCAATACCAGGGGTACAGGGGGAATCGGGTCTGCATGAAACATCTTTTTTTCTTTATTAAGGAATGCGTAATAAGTAAATCACTTCAATCCACGGATGTACCTCCGGGGCGTTCAAACATCAATCTAAACAATGTGGATGCGTCGAACGCTCAAATGTGTCGAGTCATCGCGGTCATGTCAAAATACCAAAAAAACATTGGTGACGAGGCTACTGTCCCATACCTGCCAGGATTGCTGAATGTTAGTTACTTTAGCCTCGCATTTAACGAATCATTATACATTTACATCAAAAGCTTGCTTTCTGCTGCAGCCCACGGAAGCGTCACGCGAGCTCGTTGTAATTTGTGCCTAAAACAGACCTGGCTCCTGTATTAAAGTTTATCCGGCTAAAGGCCAGAAAAATAACTTGAGGATTTAGAGAGAACAAGGTGCTCGAAGCCACTTATTGCTTCCGATTGTCTTCAACTCACGACAGGTGTATACACAGTGAGAAAAGTTTTGGAAGTTCCAGCACAGTTATAAAATATCAAGTATATATGCCCTTAACAGGTGCATTACCTGTTCAGATAAAGCCGCCTACGAGAAAAAAAAATGCTCGCGTTTATGTAAATCTACGCGCTTTCAGAACTATGGGGCCATACGCGTTGTTGTTTAACGCAACAAGTAAATTGCGGCTTCGAAATTGTCTCTGCGCCACTTAAAAGAAGAAGAAACAATGACTACGCTATCTCTATTAACCGTTAAGCGTTATCGCTCATCATGGAACGGATACTGTACTTTGAAACTGAAGCTGCAAACGAACAATCGAACAGGGTGCTCTTATGATGCCGAAAGTAACCAGTGGCGAGCTAGCTAACAAGTCTGCTTGTGCCGACCGCTTAAAGAAATGGTTACACGTGTCGCTTCTTGTACATTACTTTCAGGTCTTGTATATATTCGTGTGGCATTACCTCAGCTCAGCACGCTGCTTCCCACTTAACTGGGATCAGAAATTTCGTCGAAAAAGTGCTGATGGAGCTTCTCAAGGAACATTCCTGTCGAGTGAGAAACAATGGTGGAAAAAGTCCTTTTGTGCGGCGTTTCGTGGAATACTGAGAAAAATTGTAGACCTTCGCGCCAGGCAAACACTGTTCGCGATAGTGATCTTACATTCGGTATCAAACAACAGTTCTTAGTGCAAAGTTGAAGAGTAGCAACATGGTGTGATTCTACATGTTGATTAATGAGTGCGTGGGACTGACCAAACGGATCACAAGGAACCTGCTGCCAATAAAAGAACAAAACTAGCGCATTCATCAACACTGTAAATAGATTCGATCCAGTTCCGACAGGAGTTTTTTGTAGCATGCAATCTAACGGTATATGGTCTAACAAAATTCGCTCAAACAACTATGGCCCGACCGTGTAGGGTCTGGTCGAACGTATTGAAACCCGTGTTGCAAGGCTCTGCTGTTCTCTTGTGGTCAAGGCAACCGTGCCAAGAGAACACTTGCTCGATAATGTAACAATAGACCGCGTCCTCGTAGCTTTGCTTAAAAGCTTTAAACAGGAAGGTTCAGGCTAGAAGACACCCGACTGCTCTCGGATACTGGAGACAGCCGGCAGGGGTAGCTCGACACGCACATCGAACACCTTCTAAACCATGAGGCGCCGGCGCTGAACGTCATGGCGTCACAAGGCGAGTAAAATCTAAAGGATGACTGACTGAGTACTGCAACGACGCGGAGTTCAATTTGACTGTACTAAGCGGGCTTCACCAACATTACATATAATAATCGAAGCCTATGATCAGCTTCCTTAACATCTCTGTAGCGTCATCAAGTTAGGATGGTGCTACGCTAGGATGGTCAACGCCATACGACGAATTGATTTGGCAGCATTTTGTCCAATCTGTGTCTGTTATCAATCCGATTATGATTACGTCAAAATTCTAGTGCACCTGATTCGTTTATTTTCGGAGGTGTTGGCCTCACACCCTGGAAGCTTTGTGGCGCCACAACACTCAGAACGGAGGCCTCATGGTCTAGGGAGCATTGGCTCAGTGCACTCTTGAACATGCTTAAATAAGAAACGTGAAAGAGACGTTTATGCCATCAACATGGATGGTCTGCCCAAAACGCGCGCTGCGTTTAGACACATTAGTTGGCATGTGGCTTCCGAAGTATGCCCGGTCGAAGTACGCGTAAAGCCGTTCGATATGCGAGGGAAGAGACTATTCGTGGTTTCGGGGGGGGGGTAGTTAGCAGAACGGCCGGCGTTCGAATGAAAGTATTTCAGATGTCGGTCAGTCGAGAAGAAGAGTAGACTGTGCGTGCTCTTGTACGTGAGTTTGGTATTGAAGGGCATGTAAAAGGGTCAATGTACTCTCACAATTCGTAATGGTATGAAGATGGAGCAACCGGAAGACTGCAAACCAAGAAGTATCATGCCATCTACTTTTCTTGGGGCATTTTTTTAAACATCATCGTCGATTTTCGGTTTATGAAACAAGAATGACTAAATATGGACACGACGCAGCGATGAAACTAAAGTCTTCCAGCTTAGAAAAGTAAGGAAGAACCGATATTTGGGCTTCGCAAAATATTGGGTCTGGTCGTTGGCTTTCGGTCCTTTGCCAATCCAGAATTACGGAATCAACACGACACTCAGATGTTCTCATGAAAACGTATGCAAAATGAAGTTGGCACAGAATGATAACACTGCAAGTGGTGTGCTTCCGTGCTGAGGAACTGCACAGGAACTGCTAGGGAAAAAGATACAATTCCTGGATCCGCACGTAATGTTTGGTGTGGATAAGAGAGTGGACCACACATTGTTCTGACATATTTCATCTTAGAAGTATAAAGCTAAACTTAAGCAATCTATGTTGACTTTGAAAAGTGAAAAACATTTGCGAGTTCGATTTTTTCCTCAATCATTAAGACTTTTGTCGGATGAATAAATAAAGAAGCACAATTACTGGCAACTAATCTGTGTTGCTCCTATTCTTTTGAAAGCCCGTGTACTCAACCCCACGGGTGGGTCTAGAAACCACGGAATCACCAGAAGGAGTGTTCAGCATGTGACTGGCCTGACTAGGGCCGTGCTGGTATGGTGTGCCTCAAGAGAAGAGTAAAGAATGCCGTGTGCAGCAATGGTCGCATCCACGCGACATAAACGTGCATCGACCGTTCGCAGCCCGCGACAAAGAAATCAGTAAAGACGGCGAGCCCTGGCACCGGCAGCTAACGGCCCCGACCTTCGCTAAACACACAGACCTTTCAGCGGAGTGACGAACGTGGTCAATACTGAACGCTCCAAAAAGGGGGACTTTCCAAGAACCACCCCATCGACACAGTCTGATGAACACACTTTCGGAACAGCAACAGCCAAGACGCCAGCGCTCTCCGCCTCAAACTGTCCTCACTTGCCGTACTCGGGCTAGTGCAAGAGAAAGAAAGTGTTGGTGCTCTATGCCATACAACGTCGTCGTCGTCCTCGATGACTACGTACATCCGTACAGTGATTATGCGGCGTCTGCAATGAAACCGTTTCTGATTAAATTTTGCCTCCTTCGCCTAGATTGATTTGGATGCCATACTTTGGAGCCAATTAAGCGAGCGAATCGAGCTTCCAATCCTGGCACTGATGTACAGGGGTGGCCATCACAAGTTGGTGAGTCTGTGCCGGCGTGCGGCCAGTCGGAAAGAGTCAGTGGGAAGCCATACGGTATATGAACCACCGCGTGTAACGCGCCAGTGTGCCTCGTTACAGGTAACGAAGCGGGTCTTCGTCGTCCTCCGTTTGGGGGCCGGCCGCTGCCGGGGGCGGCGGATGACTGCAGGGGGCGGCCGCGTTCACAGGATGTCCGTCTCGTAGATCTTGGCTCCCGAGCGCAGGAGCGCCGCTGCGGCGCCGGGGCTGGCCGACGGCGGAATCGCCAGGTGGGTCAGCGAGCCCGAGGCGCTGGCCATGGCGAGCGAGGCCTTGTGCAGGATGTTGCTCTCGCTGCCGGTCTTCTTGAGGTCCGGCTTGGGCGGTGACAGGCGCTGGAGCAACTGCAGCCTGGCGTACTGCTCCTGCAGCTGGCGCTGCTTGCGGAGCAGCTCCTGGTGCCGCGAGTCGAGCAGCTCCTGGCGGCTGCGCCCCTGCAGCCCCTCCTGCGAGTTGACGCTCTCGCTGCTGCTGCTGTTCGAGGAGAGCTGGTCCCGACGGCCCTCCTCGCAAGCCAGCGCGCTGGTGCGGACCGGTTCAGAACGGCTACGCTGTGGGCCAGTCGGCGACGTGACGGGGGACTTGCTCGTCGTGCGCGGGGGAGGCGGCGGCGGCGTCTTCTTGCTGCTGGCTTCGACCGCCCGCACGGGCGACTCAGCCGGGCGCCGCTTGTCCTTCGAGAAGGTCTGCAGCTCGTCCAGCAGAGCGTCCAGAGCGTTCTCCGAACGCCCCGCGGGGCTGGCTCCGTCGCCCTCCACGCTCTGCAACGGAACAGAGGCATCAGCGCCCAAGACCCTTTGGCGAATCGCGCCCGAAGGTAGCACGCGGCTACGTTAGCGCTTTTGCCCAACTAGTTCATTTAGGACGTGAGCAATCAAGGCAACCATCTGGGGCTCTGCTACCCGAAGATATCTTTGTTCTATACTTCGGTTCAGCTTAAGTTCAGAAGCAGCCGACGCTACGAGGTAATAGGACCAATCACGTCACCAGGCCGTTTGTGTTAATGAGTGGTTCAGCGATGGTAGAACCCGTACAGAAACGTTACGAACACCATGATGGTGCGCTTTAAAGCTGTCTGATTGGTCTTATCAGCTCGTAGCGTCGGCTGCGTCTGGACTTACAATAAAACGAAGTGCAACTCTATGGCACGTGTCGCAAATGGCACAAACGAAAGGACTCGATCATTTAAGGCGCTTTCTTGTGAGAGCTATCTGTGCTGCGCGTCACGGGATTTTTGTAACAACCCCAGAGCGCTGTTTAATTGCGTTTGCAGTGTGAGAGAGAAATTACTTTAATGGGGGTCAAATAAAGACCCTAGAGGTACTCCTCCGGTAAGCGGACCAGAGCCAGCTGATCGACGTGAGCCGCCGAGGCCAGGCCACACCCGCCAGTGTGGAGGAGGGGGTTGGGTTGATGGGGAGATCGGGTGGCTGTGGGGCAAGCGGACAGGAGATGCACGTTCGCGTAGGAAAAGTCGGGCGGGGGTGATGAGCGTGTTAAGCTGGATGGCTCTCTGTGTGTGTTTGTTTGTGAGGTAGTAAGCTGGGGTCTGGTGTAGGCCGTGTCTGCATTGAGTGTCAGAGTTGTGCGTAGTGTTGTTTCAGGGTTTTCTTGTAAACATGTGTCTCGTCCGCCATAGGTGGGAGAGGCCATGGGACCACCGGTGCCTGGATAAGAGCCTCGCAGGCGTCTTGATGAGCCAACTCATTACCGGCAATCCCTGTGTGGCCTGGCACCCACACCACCACGACCGAGGCAGGGGAAAGTTGTGGAAGGGTGGAGGGGAGGTCGTCGCACAAATCCTCGGGAAGGCGGCACGCGGGAATTGCCCGAATCGCTTCCATGGAATCGGTGCAAATACGGTACTGGGGAGCAGGCGAAAGGGAGGTAAGTTCTTAAAGTCGCATGCACTATGGCAGTAATCTCGAGAGCGAGTGGTGAAGCTGAGGTTGGAGTGGAGGCCAGCGGTGGACGTAATGGGAGGGACGGCAGGGTGAGTCACGGTGACACATGTTGTGGCGCTGAGAGGAGAGGAATGGGAAGCGTCCACGTAACATGTGGTAGTTTCGCGGTGATGCTCCGCCCTGCATGAGGTTCGCTTTTTTTCAGTAGACCTTTTGCGGCCTGTTCATCGCAGCAGTGGTTCGGGTTGCTAGTGCTCCGCGTAGCAATAGACCTTTTTCACATCAAAACGATACCAAGCGGAGATAGTTCGAAGTGCGATTGGTGTCCCAAAGGGTAGTTGCGCTACCTCTCCTACCTTCATGGTGACTGAGTCGAGGAGGAGGTAGGGGAGATAGAGTGCAACTCTTCTCGCGGACGCCAATCGCACTTTGAGCTTTCGCCGGTGCGTAAGGAGTGCCTTCCCTCTGTAGGACTGCTTTTGAAAAATATCTAATGTTTCCGTTTATTATCTACGCTCTCAGAAAGAATGGGTATATTTTTACACCCCTTGTCCCATATAAGACACTCCAAAACTTCAATTCGACGTACAGCGCACTGACGTCGAACCGACAGTACTAACTTTCACGAGCGGCTTGATAGCAGAGTGGTACAACTTAATAAAATAGATAATGTATGTGTTACTGACTACAAAAAAAAATCGTTTTTTTTTGCTCAATTGCAAGACCTCGGTTCTTTTTTTTTTTGTAGTCTTTTATACGTACTTTAACTGTTTAATAAGTTAAATCGCGCCGTTACCAGGCCCTTCCTAAAGGTTGGGGCCGTCTGTTCGACGTCAGTGCGCTGTACTTCGAACTGAAGTATTGGGGTGCATTATGTGGGACAAAAGGGTGTACGACGACACCCTTATTTTTTAGAGTGTACTAGGTTACCCGAGTCCACGTGGTCGTTTCACTGGCAGTCAAAGGACCATGAAGCGAACGAGAATCAAGCGCGGCCGTGTTCGAACAGGTGCGCTCTATGAATGACATCTTGATACGTGGCAGGAATAGGCAGTAATAAATACTTTCTGGGCCTGAATATTGAGAACTAAACAAGGTGCCGACACAAGGACGTGGGTATTATACGCTTTCTAGAAAGTCCTAAGAGATGCGACATGAGGAATAGTCATTAATCGAAGATCGGTGGTAGCAGGACGTGACCCGCACCGTGACTTCTCTAAAAGATCTTGGAGGCCCACGGCGTATCTTTTGCTGTGGTTAGGTTACATTGTAAAAGTTGTCATTAATGGCCGGCTACAAGAAAGGAAGACACGTGCCAGCAGAATGCCGAGCGGAAGGAAGTGGCATAAAGGTATAAAATAATCATAATGAAGAAGCTCAGTGCAGCGTGCTAATCGCAGATTCGGGTAGTTCCCTGGAATTCGCGCCAAGAGCTCCAGAGAGCTCGCCATGAATTCCGTTTCGTTTTTAAATACCATATACGTACGCACATAAAATCAAGCTTTTGCAATCTTACACATACGGCTTCCGTTACCGTTAGTAACGTCTGATTCAAATCTATGGGTACCTTTGTACATTTTACGTGGTACAAGTATAGCAATTTAATGACGAAACATACGGTTACTACTCAGTCTAATCAGAGTTGATAGCTCAGTGCTCAAAGTAGATCACGAACCTTTTTGATGACCGTTTAGATTGATTTTCGAACTGCTCATTACGTCGTTTTCTCTACATCACAGTCGTAACTCTCAAATTAATACTGGCTACACTCATAATTCTGTGCATATTCTATTGGTATGATCATCTTGGGAAAGTGCGTGTGTAGTTGAAAAGAAAGTACAATTTCTATCGATTCATGAAAGTACAATTTCTATCAGACGACAACAATTGTCGTCTGATAGAGTTGGCACGCGTGTGCAGATGAATAAAATAACCGAACACGAAATTTCTTCGGTGCTTTTGAACGAATGTTTGTGCGTATTGCGAGATTACGGTGTCCGCCGGTCCCAGAGGACAGCGAAAGCGTGTGATCAATGCTCACGGATGTCGCGTAGTAAGCGAGATTATAGTTAAGAAAGTTCACGAGTCTTCTCTGTCTGGCAGACCTTTTCTGTGTTTCTCTGAGTCACATTACTCGCGTAAATGGGGAGGTTCTGCGTTTACTGCCTCTGAACAGCACCATATAATACATCTACCACCCACCACATGACAACAACTTACGTGACTGATGGAGTTCCTTTCCGTTCACCGATGTCTTGATACGCCTTTTTAATGCACCTTTTAACTTTGAGGGCCAATCAACATTCCAAAAAAGTAAAGATTTTTCTATTTATTCATCGCATACTTTCTGCTAAACGCAGCTCTGTCAAATGTTGCTTTTCAGTGGCTTTCTGGCCTTCTTTTCCATTTTATCATGGCGGTTTAATGGTCTGCCTATTTTGACTGTTTCAGATAGAAATATATTTGAAAGCGTGCTCAACAGTTTTTAACAAGTTTACTTACATTGACCTTTGAACCCTTAGGCATGACACCGAGTGCACAGCGCCATAGTTGGGGTGAACACGACATCAACGCCTTTTCCCATTTTATAAATTATGTGAAAGTGTCGAAGAACATATTTTACCACCTGTACTGGTGCCCCTCAAGCAAATTTCATTACGCAAAATGTTTTGATCACAACGTCCTGACTGTGCAAAAAATATGAAAACAAAACAAAAAACGTCTTTTGTTTTTGCTAGCTGCGTCGCATTTTGTACGTGCAAACAAACAAAACAATGTAAACAAAAAGACAACATATACGATTCCTAAATTTTCAAATAATACATTAGTGATACCGTTTTGAACATTAGGGTTCCATGGCGGCGGCCATTTTTAACATAAGAAAATTTGGTTGCTTATCTTTTTAAATACATGTATACAATACTTACGAATAATATGACTCCCGAACATTTGATCTTCTAGGTGCCTTGGACCTAGCTCATGATCATGAAAGTAGCATTAAATGAGAAAACATACTTACATTTGAAACTGCGTCGTACGTTTTTACTTTTTTATAGCACCGATGGTCATCAAAGCTTGTAAATGTATTTGACACGATGGCAAAAAAAGAAGGCGAGCTACGAAGGTGTTTCATCTTTTAACTTTATTTTTATTTTGTATAATCATCTTTTCGTTGCCACGATGTTTTGTTTTAACAGCCCACGAACATTACCCAAAATAAAAAGAAAAAGATCCATCATGTTTTCGTTTGTTTTAAAAAGTGAAAACTTAAAATAAATGTTCTGGTCAAAATGAAACCGCAGCCTCAAAGGCAGCATGATTAAGGCAACGAAAGCGCGGACGCGAGGTTAATCAATGAGAGCTTCCGCAACAAGCAAAGAGGCTCCCGCAAGTATACTTCCCCGGGGAGCACCCTGAACACCAATCACAGGTCATATACCCGTCAGTTCAACCAATGAGAAGGGTGATCGGTATCGACCGACCGCCCCCCACTCCCTGGTCACGGACTGTGCCCAGCCCCTTTGCCACTGAAACCACATTGACATTGGCACATGAGTGCCCACGCCCGTGTCCTCGTAGGTTTAACCGATAAAGAAAAACATTAGTGATTGGAGTGCACCTCGGTGAAGTTTACACTCTAAGATATTTTGAAAATCTACTTCCCCGCAAACCACATACGGAGAGCAAGTCACAGCAATTTGAGATGGGAGCTTGGCCAATGACGAGGCTGCAAATATCTTTAGACCTAAAATTTCGAAAAATAAAAGTTTGCGCTGTGATACCGAACATGACGTGCCATCTGCTTACGTTGTGCTGAGTGTAAACGCTCCAGATCTCTTAAAATTTATCCTCAGGAAGTTCGGAGAATGTTAGAAGAAGAGTGCACACAGTGGAGGGGCTCATCCTCTTCTGGTGATTAATTAAAAAAAAAGATGCACGAAACAATTACGCGATTAATCGCGTACGTCTCGTCCTGTCTGTTATTAGCATGAGACCAGTCGGTGGCAATAAATGGCGTCCGCTCCCGAAAACAACAACAAAAACTACAGTGGCCGTGTTTTCAGATTCTGGTAGGAAAACGCCCTAGACATATTTGTCGAAAAGGTAAATCTAGAAGCCTATGTGGGACATTGTTAATCTGGCGCGTTAATAAAAAAATAAAACACACAAAAACGATACCAAATAGACAGCAACGCGCGCGCAATAATTCAGAGAATGACTGTTTAAACAACGAATGTGCGAATATTGACGCGCTTACAGACGTCATGCTGAGCATTACAATAAACTATTTGCGCAAAAAGAAGTTTTATGACTCATATGGATGTTGTCTAATGACACCTTCTAAGCCAACGACCCATTGGAATTGGAGGCAAGTGGGATACAATCGTAAGTAATCTGGCGACAAACGGAAGTTTTCAAAAGAAGTTGGCTTATTAAAACCTAAAATATTAGAACAAAGGGGAGTCAGGCAAAAAGTCTCCATATGGACTTTGCGATGAGGAAAACCAATAAAAAACGGATTATCAAAGATGGACCCGGATGAATTTCCGTAGCAGTGGTACGGAAAAATGCATAGCGCTAACGACTATAACTGTCGACTCGTAGATATAAAGCATCGAATACAAATATTTTATAAATGAAAGAACAACCAAAGTTTCAATGAAGTAATTTGCGATACGGTTCTATTAAAAGGTAATAACACGGCACATTTAAGAGTAATTTGCATAACGGATCTTATGTATGAACAATCGCACAAAATCAGGAGCGGATAAAAAAAAAAGACTAAAAAAACATTAAATAAAGAAACGGTGTTTTTGAGGTAATGTTTTAAGTTCATAAGTAAGAACGACATATCGTAGCTGATAGAGCATCATTGCCGAAGAGTGATGATGTGCCCGATATATCATATATCGTCCTCCTTTAAGGTTAGATCTCATTCCAGGTAAAATATGGCGTATCTTAACACAAAACGGTGTCTCACGAAACAAGAATCAAGAGTTGAAATAAGTTCTCGGGAACCTAACCCCTGGAAAATTTCCGGCAGCCCAAGCTTTGCTTTAAAGGCCGACGACCAAGCTCGAGATTCTGCAAGGCAGAAAACCCTCCTCACCATGGGGAGGAGGAAACAGGCAACGGCGGACAGAGTAGAAGGAGGAAAGCAGAAAGCGAGGGAAAAGTGGAAAGTGCGAACTGGTCGCCGATCTTTAAGTTGCTCTTTAAGGCCTAGATCACATCGGTTTAATGGAATGGTTTGCTTGAGTCATTAAACAGGAGCACCACTGATACCTCTGGTGGAAGAGAAGGCGCATATCAACATGGAAGATATGATGGTATTTTACCGTCGCACATACAAAGCCTCAGTTGTGTTAAGGATCACCTTGCAGTGCGTTCCTCGTAGCTCAATGTACGTTCACAAAATTTTCACATGATGGAATCATGAATTACGAATTAAGCAACCGTTTTTGAAGCAAGTGAGAGGAGTGGCGTACCCTACACCAGGCGTCGCGCGTTGCAGCTATTACAGAAACCAAATAACCTTTGTGGGTCACTTCACTAGAATTATTAAAAAGATCAAGTGGAAGCCAAAACCGCCTTTTTTTGGTCTGTATCTTTTCATGGCAATGGAGTGTTCTGGTAAACTACATAAGCTATACGTGCAAGTAATTAAAAGAGACAGCCGAACGTTGAAGAGGTAACCAGATGTTTATAAAAGCTATCCTTGCTTATGGAATTTAAACATTAATTTTTTTCCATTCTTCCGAAGGGGGATCCAAGGGGGACTAAAAGAAAAAGAAACCACGAAGTCGTGACGCGAGATTTCTGGCAAGTTAATATTGTGCACGATTCCAAGAGCAAACCATTGGAGCGTCCGTCGCGGGTGCCCGACACTGAGGAGGTGCGCGGGGCTGGTGGCCCCTGCGGCGGCCCGGCATTCGCGTGAGCAAAGAAACTCAGTTACCGTGCTTCCTCCGAGGCCTTCAGACGTCTGCCTCTCTCCACTGGGGTTTGCGATTGCCCAGAACAGAGCGGGAGAAAAGAAAGACACATGGATCGGTTAAGAGGGTTCGAGAAAGAAAAGGGGGACAAAGGGCGAAGTGGGGACAACCTACGAGAAACGAGACTTGTAAAGAAGGCACTTCAACTGGGATTAGTCCTTTTACTGGCCCTGGCGTGCGCGACGGAACCCGCCGCGAATCGTCAAAGAAGAGTAGAGGCTGGTTCACGCATTTGCGCTTGAGTGTGACCCACCGCGTTGCGATTGCTCGTCACCGCTTACGACAAAAAAAAACGCGTTGGCACGTTGGCACCATTTACCGGGCAGCCACGGAACAGATGACATATGCGTACGACCATAGCCTCCTCTACACTCAAAAAGCCTTGCAATTCGACGAAGGAGCCATAGAGTGCCCGGCCGCAGATTTGGAGCGCGAGCATCTGGCAGCACAGAGCATCAAAGGGCCATTTCTCGGGGAACCTGGACGTCAGCGCACAGCTTTTGGAGCGGCCAGGACCCGAAACACACTTGTTCGCTCGGGAGAAGTGTGTTTCGGCGTCTCACCGCAGCGGGGCGAAAGTCACGTGGCTCTCCTCTCATCCGTTGTCTGCCGCTCCACCTTTTCCATGTCGGCGGCCGCTTCTCGTGGCGATCTCCCAGGCTTTGTCATTATTTAGGAGGCTATGGTACGACTATAGTCATTGACAACTTGAGAACGGCAGGGAGGGCTCCAGTTCTCTCGTTTCCAGCGCGAGCTTACTATCTTCGATGACAGTTTGGCGTCTCACGAGACTCGAGAGGTGCTCGCGCAGCAAAAGCACGACGGAAGGCAACGTGCGCGTGCACGGGCTGCAGGCGTTCGAAAGAGACACGTCCTGTCGCTCCAACTTTGACAGTGACTACAGAGACTGAAGGTTTTCCGTTATTTGGGAGATGAAATCTACGCACTATCTATTATAAATGGTCGCTTATAGAATTGTCAGAAGTATTTTTAAGCACTCGGCGAAAGAAGAAATTCGCAGAATACACAAAGATCGGAGGAGTGACAGCACTACTCAATAGATGGTGCCAGTAAACTTTTGCGTCGTAGGCGGTCACTGGCGGTTTCAACACAGTCGACCACACTTAAACGCAAATGTGCGAGCCAGCCTTTAAGCAACTAAGGTATTGCTGAATGGTGCCGAGTCAACCGTGTGCAGCCCGTTATAGAGGAGATATCAGATACTCCAGTTTGGGAGGCGCGCCCGTCGCGTTGCCTATTCCTACCGCATAAAACAAACAAACGCAGTTTTGCTTTTGAATCGCGTATCACAAAACAAGAAAGAAAGATAGAAAATAAGCTAAGGCTGATTTATATCTGGAAAAAATAGAAGCACCTCAGCGAAGTAATTTCGTTCCGCTTAAAGACCCAAAATAGTGAGAAAAAAAAAAAAGAAAAAAAAGAGAACTACAACATCCTTGGGTTGAAGATCGATCACCTGTGTCTTTCCTGTTCTATTGTTTTTAGTTTTAGTTGTTTTGAACTTGAAAATTTACCGCCTCGTTTGGCAAATTTGTGTCCCAACATCTGCTTAAAAAGATAATATCTGGACAGTAATAGAACGAAAATAAAAATTCATAAAAATATTTAAAAAATGGGTTTTAAACATTGACAGATTAAGTATTTTGAACTACATTTGTTATACAAAAGTACACCCCCTTACAGCTCCCCCCCCCCCCAAATTTAGCTGGGCCACTTTCAAAATGTCGTTGCATATAGATTAAGGCCACTAGACTATGGTCACTCAAGCCTTTCCTCATACCCCCCCCTTTTTTAAATGCAGCAGCGTTCACGCATCCTTGTTACTTGAACTCAAAAAGCTTTTTTAGTACCACAGCAAAGCTACGGAAACGGTATAGGTCTATTTCAAAGTAAATATTCAAAAATCGCAACACAAACCGCAATTTATTGTTGTTGGCAACACTCTCCAAGCTGCGCAGTGTTGTATTCATATGCTTCTGCGAAAGTTGAAAACATCTGGTAACAAAATTATAATAGTCCAGTAAATCTATCTTGTTTAAGCTTCAATGCCACATTGGAAAGTCTTGATGCATGTAAGAAAAAAGTGGCAAAAACACCAACTTTTCATCAGAAATAAAAGTAGAGTTTCAAATGTCGTTTAAGTATGCGTTTCTTCGTGTTTACATGACCGGAAATATGTAAAACAAGTTGTAACGTTCACAACTTACCAGGAGCGCCTAAATGTATAGATACAAACAGGTAAATTTCGAACCGTGCCAGCGAAAGTTAATTGAAATCAGAATTCGTTAGTTGCAATTGTTCGTTTCAGATTTCATGACTACAATCTTAATTTTACAATTATTTTTGTTTTGAAAGTTAACACAATGCACTATAACAAGAATCAGTGCATTGAAAAAAAAAATTCATACTGTTTGTTGTTTATGCTCAATTTTTAAATTTAAGTCATCGGCTTTTATCTTGTACCTGGATTTACGTCATGTGCCCCCTATCTCCGTCCAAAGACACCAAAGCCACCGTTTAGAATTAGATGGATGCTACTGGGGCAGACAACTAGGAGTTGCGGCACCCAGTCGTAGAGGCTGTAATGAAGATGCAGGGTGTTTGTGCCGTTTGTTTTCAATGAGTGCCACATCTCGTTTTGTAGGGATGTGTGTATGAATCGTCAGTGGAAAGCGAGATGCAGCAAAGAATAAACATCGAGAAACCTAGAGACTAATCTGGTCAGTTTAGTGAAGTTTAATATCATACGTGGCTTTATTTATTTTCAAGGATTTCTGCCCTAAGTGTATGAAATGCAATTGCTACATATTTGATGCTTCTATTTTACGCAAAACCGAGAGATAATCCGTCAAACATTGATTTTACTTGCTTTTGAATGTAGTGAAGGCTTCGTCCAACCGTTATATAAAATGTTTTTTTGTAAGTATGAATAACACATGTGACGTTTAATCATGACGATACCTAAAAAAATTACCAAAGATATCAGACTACGCCAGTTTAGAATAAGTACCTAAATGTTTATTTCTGATGGCAGAAGGGGTGACACGCGTGACGACACATAAAACACAAAAGTAATGTTTATCAGAGGAAGGAATTTGATAGAACAACAAGATGCATACACGAATGAGAATAGTCGTGAAAAGGGGTTGAAGCAATTCACTTTTCTGACCGCAAATGATTTATTCACGTAGCAGATGGTGAAGTCAATTAATTTCGATTTCAGGCGTCATTGCAACCAGCCAACACCTCCCAGATGACAAGGCTGTAAGCAGTGCCCACACCTGGTGTGGGCAAATGCTGACTTGTTTGTAAACCGCGAGTTTACAAATGTTGGAATTCCATCACTACGGGCATGTTATCTGAAAAGGCGTTAGGCCAACGCCAAGTTAGACCCTTACATTAGTTCGTCCTTTGGGTGAAGTGCACATACATATACTGACATCAACCTCAAGGTTGCAAGCAACCAAATCCTTCCCTGAGTACAAATCAAACTGTGTTTCCAAACCGCGATATAATCTAACCAGTGTTACATTTTGGGTGGAATCGGAGCTTTCGACGATTTGTAATTTACTTCTGAAGTAAAAAAACAACAAAAACAACACGGTTCACTTATCTCGGCCGACACCCGTCGCGTACATCGGTTGAGAGGTGCGCAGTTTTCTGAGAGTGCACATGTTTGCTACGGTCTCTATCTCTTATGGAGTGTCAGGGTAGCATGGTGCAACAGTGTATCAAGGCATCGGTGCGCGCTAAGCTATTCAGAGGACGGTTAAGAGTAAAACCGCCTCGCCCATTTGATCGACGACCTGCCTTGCGACCATGCTTCGGTACCCACGCTCGTGGACGGGGCCAAGCACGCTGCACTGAGTAGGTTTAGGATTTTTAAGATAGTCATAAAGCCTTTAACCTTTTACAGAAATTTATTTTTAACACATATGGGGTCTTGACCATAATTACGGCGAAAACCTTTCATGATAAAGTTGACTAAAGTTCAAAATATAATTGTTTTCTTGCCACCTGCTGTTAGCGCAAATGTGGTAGCCAATGATCAACCAAAGATACGCCCCGCGGCAATAGCGAAGAAAAAGGTTGAATTACAGGCCTGCGGCGAAGTATAGCATCATTTTGTTTATTTGGTACATTAAGTATAAGCATACATAAATCGTAACCTTATTCTTGTGAAATAGGAACCTATATTATATGCCGTACGCAAAAGCAGGAAAAACATACTAATTGGAAACGCCAAATTGAGCGGCGTGTGATGGTTTGATTGTAACCCGAAGCAGCGATGATATAAATCAAAATCACAACCCTTCCTTTTTTATAAATGAAACATACCCTCGTGTAAGAGATGTCGGTGACTTTCAAAACGAGGTTTGCATATTAAGCATCAGGAGTCTCATACAAAACTTCAGATTGTACGTCAAGCCACTGGTCCTGTAGTCTTTCGTACAACAGGTGTCATGTTTGTCAGTATTGGGAAAGCACGCTCAGACGAAGTAATGCATCTTCCAAGTAGGACCACAGGTTGCAGATGAACGCTGTAAACGCCCCTTCCACGTCCCGGCAGAAAAACACCCAGTGCGATTCGGTAGCAAGCCAATGAATCTCCTCTTTAATGTACGTGTTTTCACTTGGACCAACCTTCTCCGACCATCCCAGCGTCGAGTACCCTCTCCACAGGCTGCAGTATTGGATTTGGGAGAGCAAAAATAAGAAAGAAGGAAAAGGAGGCCCTTTTACAGTTAACCCAGCGTAAAAGAAACACAAGTAAGGCAAAGTAAAGAAGCTTGTGAAAAAAAACTTATTTATAAAAAGTAGTTAAAGCAGTTAGAAACAACGTAAACAAAATGCGGAAATTGTAAAGGAATCACAGCGATTTTGCTATGAGCATTGTTAAAAGGCATTTCTGTCATTTCTTACGAATATATTGTTTAAAAAATCTAGATGATGACACTCAAAAGACGTAAAAAGGGGAAAAGATTGCACAAAATATGCACTTTTCATCGTGTATCATCGGAAAAATGCAAAAAGGCATTGAAAACGAATTCTGAAAAAGTTCTCCAATGCAACGTCGACACCAGACAAAAACGAGAAAAAAAGGAGTGAAAGAGCTTTCGAACAAAAAGTTTGTTTTCTTTCTTGCAATGTAGGTTTGGGATCAAAAAAGCATATCTTTATGGGCTCAGGAGGTCAAAAAGTACCAGGGCCACATTTCAAAAAGATTGGTTACAAATTGCTTTCCGCAACAGAAAGTTCCCATCATGCCAAGAAAAGCCTCTTGAACCAAGCATGCCGAAAGGTATCAGACCGAAAAAAAGCAGACTGCATGCCCATGTATAATGCATTTGGGAAT
Source organism: Ixodes ricinus (assembly GCA_037355805.1). Taxonomy (NCBI): domain Eukaryota; kingdom Metazoa; phylum Arthropoda; class Arachnida; order Ixodida; family Ixodidae; genus Ixodes; species Ixodes ricinus. The sequence goes on from JAZHYW010037084.1 coordinate 87,142, forward strand.
GCAAAAGGCTCGCTCTCTCAACGGTTGTCCGGCTGGCTTCGTCCACCTCCTCACTGAACATCCTTGATGCTGCACCCTACCTTCGTTTCCCAGAGATGTCTGGTAGATCAGTAAAGCCCTGCCCTTCAATTGTACAATGGGCACCAGCCATTTCGCCATCATGGGCCAAACGCATCAAGCTTTCCTTGCACTAGGATAATCTGTCTAATATATTTCTACTTTACTAATGGTGTTCTAAGTTAGGTCAAGATGATTTCTGTAACATAGCTATGTTCCATTATGCATCAGCGTTAAGATTCAGTCTTGTTCAAAACTTCAATCGGAAAGACCCCATTTACAGCTTGCTCTTGTTTATCTCACGTTAATTCTAGATGAAGGAGAGCTTGCTGGTTATGTTCTAAGATGAAAACCATGCCACAATTTTTAGTCTTCTGAGAGCTAGCTGTCCTCAATCCACAAAATTACTCCAGTGTCTGTCGCAAACAAAATGTTTTGTTAGTGTACACCAAGGAAAGTTGACACCAATTTATTAGTGCAGAAATGCAAAACTCGAACTTTAAAATAAACACGAAATTACAGTGAATTACAGTTTTGGTTCTTGTCCTTTGAGCAAATATCACAAAAATACACATGTGATCAACAATTAGCAAAATGTGGGTAAAGAAAAAAATGCGAACAAAAAGTAAAAAAGAATGTGTAAATATGATACAGACCATACTGAAGTCATAATCCCTATTCGTAGGCAGCTTTTGACCAGATATTCCTTTTCTACACAATGACAAAACATCAAAGTATACAAGAGAATTGCATAGCACTTCACTTGAGAATGCACTGACTTAAATCTGGTCTCGTCGCTATTTCGCCAGACTTATCAGATTTTTTGTCCGCAAAAATTGAATGGCTAATTTGAATCTCCAAAAAAGTAAAAACGATTTTATGTTGTCCTCACAGATAGATTGTGAATGCTTAGGTTTGAGTCATGTGAAATGAAAGCATTTCTCAATCATGGTTCTTCACAGGTGCGTAAATCTTGATACGCCATCAAACTCCAAACCATATTACGAAATGTACCGCATCTCGATTTAAAAGACTGTTTTTTGGCCACACCATTGCCAATTGATGCAAATGAAACTAGACGACCATATATTCATCGCAGATATTACCAATGCATTTGTGCTGCTAAAATACTTTTAGAGTGCATATGCACATGAATACGAAGATCATCGTATTTAGCAAAAGTAAGTTTGCAAGAGATATCTATCTAATCAGTGCGTATCCATTTTTCAAAAGGAGTTCCGGTGGGCGAGCCCAGCAGGATATGAGAGACCCTACCGCCTGAGCCTGCGGGCGACCCGCGAGCAAAGGAAGCCCCAAGCCCGGGAATAAAACAGGACGGGAGGCAAGAAGGAGAGAAGGAGGGGCAGCAAGGGGCACTACATGCAGCCTGTAGCAGCACAAGACGAGGAGGAACAGACAAGAGAGGAGCCATAGTTACTCTATCTTCTCCCGGAAATTAGAACTCCACTTCCAACCGTGCCTGCTTGACTACCGGGAGAGAAAAGCGTCGTCGTCAACGCGAGTCAACAGCTCCGACCGGCTTGGGGGGAGCCGGTCGTGGGCCCGCACCAGGACGGGCTGTCCGGAGGGATTTTCTCTCGGCCATCAGCGCGGAGCTCATTGGCACAAACGCACTTCTGTCACAAACATTCATCGGGACCTCTGACTGCAGAGAATAAGTTGGCAGGCTGCCCAGGTCTAGGTTAAATTCATCCCAAGGACGACATATCTCTAAACACTGGAACATTTTACCGTCAACCTTAGATATTCTGCTAAGCAAGTAACCATGTTTTATTTTATTTTAATAATTGTAAAAACGTATTTAGCACTTGCAATGAGGTGTCATGCATGGTAACGATAAAAAAGAACTCTTACATATTTTCCCGTCGGTGACAGACGTACATCGGTTGAAAAGATTTAAATAAACGCAAGTTTATTGCGCGATGACATTGACACAGAGGCCCGCCATCTTTCATTATACGCTACGGAGAAATCATAGGTTTCAACGGTGAACACTCGCTAATATTACGATTACTGAATTCGCTGTGCAAGTGCGCAAGACTTTTTATACGGTGTCATAAAGTGGCGTCATTTCCCAGAAGTAAAGGACGAATAACACCGAAATCACAGCTTTGTTGATGAATTCGTTGCTTAAGGGAAATTTCTCCACAATGCCAATGCAGAATAGTGCGACCAGGCAGCAACCCGACTTAGCGCATATGTTCATGAAGAAGCATGTTCGATGCGGCTACTGCCCATACTGATGATCATGCTGATGGTCGCCATCTGTCGAGTAGTCTCTTTTTGTGTTACTTATCATATCGGACATCAGGTTCGGATAACGCCAGGGCTGAACTGAGTCGTGGCGCAATGTACTAAATTGCATCCCGACCCAACTTAGCACACCAAATGATTTTATAAACATTGTGAAATCTCGAGACCGAGGAACAAACAGGAGGACAGCACAAACACAGGTATGTGTGTGTTGTTCCTTTTTTATTTTCTTGTTTCTCGGGCTTGGGTTTTCAAGATGTTGAAGGTTTAGTAGTTCGTCTGGATGTTCTTTGTTATTTCTGAATTCTCTTGCTTTGGGCTGCAAATCTGCTCCAAAGAACAAATTTTTGCGCCCTAAATAGTCACTTAGTTCACTGTACATTATCGGCGTCTCCTAGCACTGCTTCGAGTAAATAATTATACCTTCTTAGAACTAAAACACGTACAATTATATACCCTAGTGTTTTCAAATAATTTCCTTTAAATGTGAGCCGTGCCTGTGTGCCACTGTTAGATGCCAAATGTCTCAATCGACCACACGTATTTTGTGATAGAATATTTTTTCGGACTTTTATTGACTAAAGGCGGAAATCAAATTACGTCTGAAGTTTTAATAAAAATATTTCGTTCACATAAAATGATTATATGACCCACTGGCACCTTGCAATTTTAAGTAATCAATTTGTTTCATTTCTGAAATCACTACGCATGTTCCTACCTTTTCACCAGACAAATAAAAACTTGTTCACATTCACTTAGAATTGTGTTATATTGGAAACATAAAATTCCTAAACGGAAGCTACGCTTATAGCAGAAATTGTATGAATAACTTCAACTGCCTTGCACAGCGAAAATGACATGTAGAGGTTATATTCCTAGCACACGCAGGAGCCACAGAGTGCAAGACTTGATCTCGGATTATGTGAGAGGGCAATTGTTTTCACACAACGTCCAGTAACCTCGTTGTTTTAAATTTTTTATGACATTGTAACGTCTAGTGTTCAACTCGGGTACTGCAGTTTGTTTACTATAAGATCATGAACAATCATAATCCGATTAAAAAAAAAATTGAGGACAAATGTACCGCCAAGGCAAAATTCAACCTGAAGGGCCACCTTGAACACACATGTAAAATATATTAACAAAATGCAATGGCCCAAGTGAGCAGGGGAGGTGTTCAAATTGTCACCTAAGTGGTCCATAGTCTGGGTACATTTCACCATGTTAAATAGAAGTTCATAAAATATCAACCACAACATTTTATATTAAAATAGCATCACCTGTGGGTTGGCTCTTTTTGATGACTCTTGCTTAAAAACATTTTTCTTTGGACTAAATATTATTTTCAAAATGTCAAATATTGTTTTCAATAAGTTGCGGGAGCTACTAAGTGCTATCCATTTAATAACCGGAAAATGGATGGAAAGGAAGCAACGTAGCACTATCTATCTCAAACACTTCATGCCATACTAACTGGACTTTGAAGCTTCGCTTGACCCCTGAGCCACGCGTGCGGAACGCGTGTATACATTAATAGGCAAATATATAAGTCAAAAGATAACAAGCTGCTTAATAACTTCGTATATAAAAGAATTAGAAGATAAGAAGATGGAAAACAAATATGTAAACTCTGAAATATTTCACCCGTGGCACCACAGCCTTCGGATTTTCCTATTAGAATGTGAATGACTGGAGTGACGATCGGCACTGAGATATGTATACCGTCGCGTTTTAGGACCTATAGTGCACTGTTCACTCAGAGCGCATAACAGAACAAGCCAACTGGGAAATTCATACTAAAGAAAAGTATGTCTTCATCATTATCAGAGACAATCCACTAAGCTAGTAGTTCTGGGAAAGTACAAAAAAGCAAAACAAATGCAAATTCAATTGAGCCCCCCCCAAAAAAAAAAAACTCTTCGCAATTTGACGAGACAAGCTATCCAAAGTAAAAAATCCTGAAGGGACAGTTTTTTTTTGTCAGTTGTAATAAAAAGCACGGCACAATTCAAATTCCAAAGGAAAATTGTCGTCGAGGATATTCTGACAAAGCTTGGTTCCGAGCAAGATCTCGTGACACTTCGATATAAAAGCGCTAAAATGCCGAGTTCGCTGTGAATTAAAAAAAAAGTTAAAGAAAAGGCACACGTGGTGCTAATGTCTGAAAGGCGAATGCTGTATGGCGGATAATCATTAAGAAGGGGTTACTACTCCCTAAAAATATTCGAATACATGCAACTGGGAAAACGCAAAAAAGAAACCAACCGTACAAATGTCTAAATTTATGAGGTTGTTGTGAATTTGTTGCCTACATAAGATGAAATATTTTGAGTATTAGGATTTCATAATTGTCACGTGCGTTACTGTTTGCTGTGGCGTGCTAAAAGTGACATAAAGCAAAAGAGCACTTCAGGCTGACGAGAGGTCGTGCTGTATAAACATTCATGCTTGATGTAAGGAGTAAATATTACGCCGTTTAAAAAGAAAGTATTTTGTGTTTTGTTTATTATCTGCTTTTTCTTGGTCTCAGGCTTTCTTAATAGGAAAACTTCGTCAGCTTGCCTGTGTATTTACGGTCATAGATTCCCAGTGTTCTATATACGATTGCAGGGAACGGTAACCGTGGAATCTTGGTTGACTGCTTAGGCTACGAGTGAACTGTAGCTAACATATTTAGTTTATTTAGAATCTTATGTTTTAAATTGCCTGATCTCTTGTTTTGAAGTTTTATTCGCCCCGTATAGGCACGTTCGTTTTAGATAAACCCTAAAAAAAAAAAGAAACTCGACCAACTATATTTAGTCAATATTACTTTGTTAAAGTGACACGTTCGTGTAACCATACGTGATGTATAAAAGATTCTTCTAAATTAATGTAACCCGAGAAATGACACGATTTATGTCCCAATGTACTGAGATGGTTGCTTCACTTTCGGGTAAGAAGCGAAACGGGTCTTAATGGTATAAAGCTATGAGCTTCTTTATGGAAATCGCGCGCGATCACGTGGAAGCCTGCGCACGAATATTAGACCGATCATACTGGTCAATGAACAACTTCCTCGGCCATCCTGATTTAGTTCGAGACGTAGCATCTAAAATGTCAAAGAAAATATATACGAAAGTCTCGTGAAGCTAGAATTCCTGGCGGTCCTGCTAAAAGACAATGTGACGTTAGCGTCATCTGACAGTTTGCTTAAACTTGATTTATCACATAAAATGCTGCAGCTACTGTCTCCCCAAGCCGCATACCAATTCCCAGGATTAGCAAAACATAATTCACCTTACCAGAACGAGTTCAAAGTAACAATTGTCGTCGATGCATGCTCCTACTGATCTCAAGGTATAAAATGCTCTGTCCTTCTTAAACAGCAATTCGAGATGAAACGCTGAGTTCGATCTCTCATCGAATCTCCCAAAAACAAAACAAAAAGGCTTGCTTGTATTTGAACGACCACTGCACTTCTTAGTAATTTAACACACATACAAAAAATGTCCTCGCATCTACTTCCCCTTGGGCCATCCGCAGAAACAACCATCACACACGCACAAAAAAAAAAAGCTGGATGAATGACGTTCTCATATTACGCGATGGCCTAGGATTTTCGAAATTAACTGGAACACATAATATGACAGACTACATGTTCAGCATCCTGGGCCAGAACTAATTATGCAGTTGGTCGACGAATTCCAACATCTTGATTCCCTGAGCTCTTCTGTGCAGGCTACAATGACTGACTCTCGGTTTCGATACTTGGAAGTAAACCCGGAGACATGTCGTTTCGTCTACAACGAGATACACGGCATGGCTTCGGGACTCGAAACTACGTCAGTGCGTGGTGCCACTCTTCTTATACCGAGACCGAGTCTGACCCTCTGGGCACCTGGATTCAGGGACCCCGTATACCCGAAATCTCGCGTTCAAAGACACGCCGCAGGCTGGTCGGTGCCGCCGGGACCCATGGGCGGGTCGGTGGTAGACCGGCTTACCCTTGCGGTATGCGCTTCACCGTCGGAGTAGGCCCCGTCCGCCGACGCCGCCTTTTCGGGAAGCCCGTGCGCTCCCGTGTGCCTCTGTTCCTGCACCGATGCCAACCTGCCGGGAAAAAAATACTCTCTACGATTACATCACAGCCACCCAAAATGTTATCAAAGTTTGTACAACAGTCCCTAGCAGTCATGTTTCCTGAAGTTACGCACGAGCTTTAACCTAACCGATCCCTAAACCTACGCTCAATCTTCTTTTCAAAACATGTATGCATTTAAGTCGGAGTTCCCTAAAATGATTCCTATATCCCTTGCACTCAGTGAGTCTCGTAGTTGATAATCGTTTCACCTACGGAGTTACGCCCGAGCGTCTAACCTAAACAATCTTTAAAGCTATGCTCTATCCTCATTTTCAAGATATTCCTACATTTAAGCCGGAGTTCCCGAAAATGTTCCCTATACTTGCACCATAGTCTCTAGCCAAACTTTTACTCCTAGTTACACTGGAGTCTTTACGAAATGTTCCCTCAATCTACACCAGACATTCTTGTTAGAAAAATGTCTAAGCTTGCTCCTGTTCCCTTTCTGGAATGTCCCCAAAAGCAACATGCGGGTCCTCCCGAAATATTTTAACAACGCGGAAAAAATTTACAAATTTATTAGTGAGATAAAGGGATTTTTAGACGACATTTCGAACAAGATTATATTTTACGCTGTGAGAAAAAAATCTTAATTCATTTGTAGCAGATTTGCGGGAAGCGCATGCATTTGCAAGGCCTAATCGGCTTTTTGTTAATATCAAATTTAAAAAAAAATGCAGAGATATATTAGATGAACTTTATTGTATAAATGGTATTTATTAACAAATCGATTTATATGTTCTACATAAGGTAGGCACGAACTTGCGTTAACTTTACTCGGACAAATAAACGGGAACGCCTCAAGGTTACAGGAATAAGTAATAGACGGAAGCGAATTCGAGCAAAATCTTCGCACGATAATTAAAGCAGAAACCTACACGTTTTAAACGCCGTCTCATGTGTTCACAAACAAGATTAAATACACGAAAAAAAGAAGTGCAACCAAACAAAGCGGGAAGTTGGAGGTTGCAAAACGGGATTCCTTACGTGTGAAGACATACCTTTTAAGCGTTACCAACGTTCCAGTCAACTTTTGCACCTCCTCAAAGCGTTTTCTAGCCTCTCTGGCTCTTCTTTGAGAAATCTGAAAAAAAGGGTGTGTGCAAATTGAGCCTAAGGCAAGAACTCGTCTAAGCACTTGAGATAATTTAATGTTAGGTTGTTTCTTTTTATGCTGGACGCAGTAATGTAATTGCACGTTGCACACGTACTAACCCAATGCCCACGTCAAGGCACAGGGTGAACACTACGCAGGCGTCTTCTCACTTTTTGCTCGTTGAAGTGAGTGCAGGAAAATAAACTTTAGGTTAATTGATACCCAGATATGTACAACTCACTGTGATAGTGTAATAAAACATTTTTTCGTTGAGTTGCTCTATGTCGCGCTCTGTACATACACCCATAAATACAACCATTCATACATTCACAGGCACGTGTGTAAACGTACACCACACATATACATACGCTCATCAAAATGCTTGTTAGAGTACGGCAAAGCACGTAGGCAGTCAGTTATACAAAATATGAATTAAAGAATGAAAAAAAAAACGTTTTTACACAAAAATGCAATTTAAAACAAAGCGTACTTTGTGTTACAGCACAGATAACAAACTCAGGTCTTAATGTTCTGAGCTGCCGTCTTCGTTCATTGGGCTCCTCCTTTTGTAGATATCAGTGAATTGGGTTTGCACGTGCTTCGTGGCAAGGTACACGTGACGGCGTATCGTTTAATGGTAAATGGTTTGCATGCGAATTTCGCAATCATCGTGGACATCTGCTTTCAAGGAGTACATTAATATATGAAATGAAATATGCTTACTTTTCTTCTCGAACAACAACTTCCATTTCAGCACCCATAACAGTTTTTAGACTATCTTGAAGATTTGGAAACCGCGCTGAAATAAAAACAAACATCTAATTAGGCTGGATATGGTTTCCCTCGATCTTGCTAAGGATACAATATCAAAGGTTGGATCTTTTTCGCGGTCAATACTTTTGCTAATTTTTGCGTTTGAAATAACTCACTTTTATAATACGCATATTATAAACATAGTGGCAACATTAATCCTTGACAGATAATACTACGATATAAATATACAAAATAAACTATGAAAACAAGCACATACACTAGGGACACCGTAAGGTCTATTATATGTAAACTAAAAAAAAATAAAAACAAAGCTTGCTATATATTGTCTTTTGTGCATGTGATTGAAAAAGACGCTGCAAAAGATGTATTTCTTCATTTTAAAGCAACATCGATTGAAATATTTCAAGCAATTTATAATTCGTTGGCACTGTGACCAAACGTAACTTGCACACTCTGCCACCCATAAATAAAGTTTTCGGTTAATTTAAACTTTATTGTCTAATTTGGGAAATTCTTTTTTCTACAACTTTTTTACAGTTCAGCCAACAATATAGATGTTCATATCAACAAGAAATGCTTTCTTTAAACACTGGGAATATATTTTTAATTACATGAATTTAAATAGACTGCACTACAGCACCTAATATATTGTATAAATGTGTAAGCCTTTTTATAAAATATGGCTGTTGTACAACAGCCATAAATCTAACAACTCACGAATTCACCTGATCTCTTTGGATGTTATTCTTCAGAGAGTAAATTTTAAATAGCAACTTTGGTAACGTTTTATCATATTTCAACATTGGATACAAGCACACAGGTCGTTTCGCGTGACAATATTTGAAAGACTTGCCTTTCAGGTCTGCCACAGTCTTGCTGGCCCTGCTGAGGACGAGAGCCATGCTTTCTACATTGCTCATGTTGACGCGACACCGCCGATTGATCACATTGCCTCGCAACTCTTCCACCTGGCTCTCCAAGTCCCTGGCGAGAGAAACAACACGACCATCGACTTAAAATTTAACTCGAAAGTTCATTGCGAAAAGGGTGTCGCATTTTCTCAACGGGAATAAGTAAAAAGATCGAGGTTGTGAGACACATCCATGAGCGCTTTCTAGTCTGTAATGTGCTTAATCCAATCAACAATTAATGTTCTCAATGGGAATACACCCGAGCACTAATGAGTCACCTCGCCTGTAGAACAATTGACACATGCCAGTCACATACTTTGCGCCCCATCAAACTTGTTATAGCTCTGTACAGAATGGAACCCCATATGAGACAAAGCACTCCAAGTGTGCTGTTAAATTTGGTATCTTATTGATTAAGGTGATTAGTAATCCCCAGTGTAAAGTACTTAAAGCATTTGTACGCGACCTTGTTATATTTATAGAGACCACAATTTCGTCTGATCATGAGAGCAGATTTAAATGTACTTACGAAAGATCCTTTTCGAGCCGTGTTACGTCTTGCCTGTAAAGGTCTTCTTCTCTTGACACTCGTAGCCTTTCTGCACAAACTTGGTCGTCGCCCACTTGAACAGCTGCCAACATCACCTGGAATCCACGAAGGAAACATACACAAGTTATACTATCGGTGTTGTTTGTCGGGCTGGAAGAGGTAATACACCATGCGTTATTTTATTACTTTATTATCTTTTAAACACGTTCAAAGTGCATATTTAGACTGAAGCCAAAATCAATCTGAGTAAACACAAGTCTAAAACGTGTTCTGAAAAAGATAATAATTTAGCTATGCCCGACTAACCTCATAAAATTTTGTTGAACACTTTCAAATTAAGTTGAACTACAGAGGAGAGCTAATGTTGCAACGTGAAAAAAATTGCCAAACGTTTTATCGCCCCACGGACACATACAATATATATATATATATGTACATATATATATATATATATGTATTTTTTATTATTATTAGCGTTTAATATAATTGGGTAATTCATTCATTTCGAGCAATTAAATTGTTAATTATTGATCTACTAAAGGCCTGGTTTCAATTAGAATCTTGCTGGGCATCATGGAAAACTACTACATACGCCCACGTTACAATGATAAAAGCACGCGCAGCATTTTATGGCATTCCGAAGAAATGCTCAATTCGGACGCGTTTCTGGGTTTTGCTTTCTGATCGGATCGCATCTCCGCGAATGCAATCCCGCCCCGGTGTCTGGAACGCGCAACGTGCGTGCGCCGCCACGCATTGCACGTATAGAAGAGGCTATAGATAAGAAAGCCGCCGGACTGTCACATGAGGTTTGCCTTTCTGGCGTCGGTGCCAGCGTAAAGACGCACCTTTAGGTGCGATGCGTGGCGGCGCACGCATGTTGCGCATTTTAGACCTGGAATCACAAGAGTTTCGCTTACAGCGCCTGTGCGCTTCTCTACAAAACTGTGTACCCTGCGCAGTAAATCGTTTCGATACATTTGGAAACAGCTTTAAAGAAGATTTTGCGCCTTATGAGTCAGGTGCAATGAAAACGGAGGATTAGGGGACGATATTAGCCACGATATGTTTTGGTGGCGCCCTCCTATGGTGTCCTCTCGTGACGTCCTACCTCGCGAACAACAAGTTCGATTGGGTTTGTAATTAGGATGGCGGAAGCTCGAAATCATTCGGCTCTCAAAGTAACACTGCCGACACCGTCAAGATTAAAGTTCTTACATTCCTCTTAATTCCGTCGATGGAAATCCTTTGCTGACGTCATAGTCAGCATTCAGCCAATCGTGGCAGGCCGACCAGAGTGACGCTTTTGATCGCGAACGTCGCCAATAGATCTCACCTTAATCTTGAGACAGACCTCCCTGATCATCTCCCGCGCAGTGACGGTTTGAGCCTGGGTCATGCGGCGGAGGTTTCGCACTTCCAGCCGCAGGTCCTTGGTCTGTTTGCGGAGATGCTGCAGCTGGGAGCACACCTCGGGGCTGAAGTGCACCTCTGAAGCGAAAAGGACGCACCGAAACAGAAGACAACACGGTAAACACGTGCACTGTGCCATTTGTCTACAAAAGACTTGAAGAAAGAGTTAGCGGAACATTTTCTATAACAGGAACCAACCGCGTTTATCATCATCATCCTTATCATGGCCATCTTAATCATCATACTGTTTATTTTGTGTGGTCTTGGCCAGCCTATTGCCTGGATTAATATAAGCAACCATGGAAGTACGCTAACACCCCTTTGTCATTTTCACGTGAACTGTTGAAAAGTTCGGAGACGCACAGAGGTGACCTTAACAAATGTTCCAGCTGCACACGCATTCGTGAGGCATCAGACTTAAAAATAAAATGAAAATAGCGCCAAGAGATGAATTGCCAGAAGTGAGAGTGCAGGAGATCTGATTAGTGAACGACATACTTATGAACTCTGAGACATCACAAGTAGGAAGTTAACGAATTGGTCACAGAGCACGCTTTTTCAGTCATTTGCTTCTTTGTCGTATATTGGATCTGTATTTTCTGTTCTTATGCATGACCCACCATGTAGCCCATGTATCTACCGCAGTGTTGGGAAGACTTCAAGTACATTGTACTTAAAGCACTTCTTAAAGTACGTTTAAAACGTTGTACTTTGCTTGAAGTACATTCTGTGAGTTTGTACTGGTACGTTACTTAAAGCATTTTTCTGGTACTTTCCGAGGAAAGTACAATTCCCGACTTCAAAGCACATTCCCGAAATTTTGTCTCGGCGAAATTAAGCCATTTGAAGTACTACGCGATCGCGTCCTTGGCTCTCCCACTACTAAACACAAGTTCTAAGATCAAATACTAGAAGTTCACCAACCTCAAAAAAAAAAAAAAAATGCGTATTGTTGTGTGAAAGCGCGCTATCGTGTTTCGAGATGTCATCCTATTGAGTGCTCCGAGAGAAGTAATGGCGGCTACAAGACCGATACAAATACTTGCCTTATAAGCTGATTGTGTTAAATAGTTCGTCAGCGAGAGTAAAATAACTACTACTTTGTGGCCACTGGACTTTATTCAATATTCGCCGTTATTCCCGAAAACAACTGATGTACCCCTGATTTCCCCTAGGGCAATGCATACCGGTTAAAAACAAAACAAAACAAAAAAACACTGTATAGGGGAATGAAAGGGCATCATTAAAAATTGTGCTAAAAGTACTTGTATTTTACTTTGAAAGTACATTGTGTTTATAGTACATTACTTCAAGTACATTGCGCCCAGTGTACTTACTATTTCACTTGAAGTGCATATCTCTCGTTTAATATGTACTTTACTTCAACTACGTTTTAGATCTACTTTACTCAACACTGGTCTACCGTAATACAGTTAGATGGGGCCAATGTTTTGTGTTCATGTTTTCATCAAGTCATGAAGAATATAACTACAATTACTGTATGATCTCTACCTGACCACTTTGTTTACTTGGCAATCGACCCTTGGCGTTGTTCTTTTTTTTTTGTAAGTATATGGTCCACTGACTAGCACAAGTATCTGATGCACTATATCGTTTGTGAAGCCAAAGCTATTTCATTAAGCAAGGAGCTCCGGCTCATGCGATTAGCTGTAGGCCACGTCACGGTGAGACGGATTGTCGAAAGTGGCAGCCCTTTTTTGACAGTAGCAGGTGAATGTGCCAAGTTCGTGTTTCTGCAAAATGTGCGCGCTTTTTAATTGCCAGAAGCATGGGTATCGTCATGCATGCACGCGAAATCTGAGTATATTTTTAGTTTGACACTATAGGAGTGAATAATTAAATGGTTCACTCTCCTGCTCGCAATTTCTCTCGCAATATCACTACGGAACGCTTCGCCTTACCTTTGGCAGGCGACGACGAATGCTGCCTTGAATCTAGAGCGCCACTGAGAGAAGCCGGTTTGGGAGGCGGAGCGGGTTTGGATGGCCGGCCATCTTTGTCTGAGGACAAGAAAAGGATCTCGCGTCAGCATGCTTTATTTTTATGAGAATGCACAGAGTTTCCTAGAAGAGGTTTGATAAAAAAATAATCATGGTGAAAAGTTGAGCTTAAGAAAAAGAAAAGAAACGTGATGAGGTACTATTGGAAACTAAAGAGTGCATAATTTAAACTGAGACTACTTAGGGCTCGAGTACTTTCTACCACGTGTTTAACTTGCATCAACTCACTTGTATCCTGATAATTTTGTTTAGAACCGAACTTATTTTAATGTGTGCGTTATATATATATATATATATATATATATATATATATATATATATATATATATATATATATATATATAAAGTTGAACTGCTTCTTTCAAACAGAAAAAGAAAGAGACGCTGCCAATTCCAATGACTGATTGATTATTAAGAGTTAGATGGCGTATCAGCAACGAAGGCCATAATACGTCATACTAAACTTGTTAGGTTAAAAAGACTAGATTAGTGTCAATTCGTAACCTCTTGAAATTGTGCACAATCATGATCGTAATAATTTTGTGTACTCTCGTATTGTGCACGCAGTTTAACAAAAAAAATTGTCGATGGCAATCTAACATATAAAGGTAAAACTTGAAGCAAAATAGACTTAATTAAAAGGATATGCTTGAAGCAAAATAGACTTAATTAAAAGGATATGAAAACCTACAGAAATAACATAATTTTAGTATTTATTTGTTTTATAATATTTTTGTTCCTCACACCATCAGGTTTGCATTTTCTTGTTTTGGGGCATACAAAACTAGTACAGAGGCTAGTTACGAACCTTTAGCAGCATATTTGTTAATTGTTAAATAAAAACTCGTCATGCTGTTTGTAAGGGATAAGTACCAACAAATTTATCGAACGTAATGATTCCACACTACCCAGGTTTTATACAACCAATATTTGTTTTTCCGAAACCATTATTGAACAAAGGCACACAATCAAACGGGTAGCACAGTTATTCAAGAATAAGGATAGCCCCAGTTATTTGCATGCACAGTCTGCTAAGACATGCACAGACTAGTGCGAGTAAATCATACCATATTATTTACGTATATATAACATCTGCCGTGCGTGGTGTGAAAAGTACTCAATTTGTCAGGATATCGATAAAAACACGAAACTAATATATTGCAGTAAGTTCGTCCATAGAAAAATACACCTAAATATATATGTTATAAAACCTGTAGTGGTTTTATAACAAACCTCAAAGTGTTTGTTATAAAGCACATAGTTTTATAACAGACCTTATTTCATAAACATTATATTCAATAACAAGAATTGTTATAGTTTTATAACAAGCCTCGTTATCGAATGTGTCCTAAAGTATGTTTCACAAGTTTATCTATATGAAAGAATATACCTGAGAAATGCGGTATATAACGGAAAAAATTGTTAATGTGCAGGCGATCTGGTGTAAGTTATTCATGATGATTGAAACCTGAGACTGTGGTTTGAAAAAACGGAACACTCGAGTGTTCCGTTTTTCAAGCCACAGTCTCAGGTTTCAATCATCATGTATATAACAGACTAGAAGATACAATATATATGAAAGGCATAAGATGTATCGAGCCGCTTTCCTAAATAGTCCATACTTCACAAACTAGATAGCCAGTTATCAAACTTTTAGACAAACCTGGAATATTGATGTCAACTTAAGATACGGGCTGTTGACCACCGACTATTTTATCAAAAACAAAGCCGGTCATAAACTTAGCAGTTTATGATACTATACTACCAAGGACCACAAATAAGCAGCCATCCGCCAACTCACCTTAAGGAAAGTAATTTTGCAATTTTCTCGCTCATTACACCAAGTAATTATCGTGTCAGGTTGTTAGGATAAACAATGATTTCTCAGCTCAAATTGCAAAACGTTTCCACAGTTTTTGAATGCGGAAAATGTTTCTTCGTCTTCGTATGTAGTTATGTATGTCTTACCAACATACCTGTTATGGAGTGTGATCGTAAACTTTTGATTGCAGGCTTGCTCGGTTTTTCTGCTGAAAGAAAGAACAGCGACACAGGACCAGGTCAAGAAGTGACCTCCCTAACTCCTGAAACGCTGCATTGAGAACATTGTTTTCACGGCCTGAGTTCAACAATCGTTGAAGCAGAGAATATGTTTTTACTTTCAAATTTATTTTTGAGACGTATTTCTTGCTGTTGTTTCTGTGTTCACAGTTTCTCCAGTTTGCGTTTCTGCGATTTTTAGACACGTGCAAGGAAGAAGTTCTGCGCAAGGATCCAATATATCACGCGCAAGGTTGAATGTGATCCTCATAACGTATTTAAGCCAGGAAGTTTTTGTTAATTTTTTTTAATGTCGAATGTTTTAAATGAGCACTGCGTGGCATGTTTTAAAGTTTACAACAATTACGTGAAAAAAAACCCACAAAAGTAACCCTATAGCACACCTAAAATTAAGATAGTAGTAGGACTCTGTCAATGCCCACCTCAATTCATGTCATCAAATATAGTGCAGATCATGTATTCGTGTCTGATCGGCTACGAAAATTTGCTAAATGGAAGTCTGTTTTTACTTTTATTTAAATAGAATGCTTAAGTTTGTCATCAAACAACTCTTCGAAAAAAAAATTCGGTTCCTCTCCTACACTCTGTGTATTGCTGGTGCGATCTTGTCTTTCTCTAAAATGTTGAAGAATGGCAATCCGTTATTCATCAGTGCGTAGGTTT
This sequence comes from Ixodes ricinus, assembly GCA_037355805.1. Lineage (NCBI taxonomy): Eukaryota > Metazoa > Arthropoda > Arachnida > Ixodida > Ixodidae > Ixodes > Ixodes ricinus. Next base: position 103,085 of record JAZHYW010037084.1, read on the forward strand.
TGTACATGGGCTTCACATTTTTGTTTATTCTTATGCAATGTATTTTAGGGGCTTTTATGTAGCTCTGAATAATGAATAAATAAGAAAATAACACTACAAACGCAGGAAATAAATTCCGGAAACGTCTGTAGTGTTTTTTTACATCAGAAAACACTCAGTTTACTTGAAAACCACAAGTGGCGACGTAAAATATTTGTCCTGGAATGAACATTCAGGAATTTATTAAGGTGTCCTTGATTATTAAAAAAATTAGGATCCTAATATTACGATGTTCGTCTATCTTCAATTATTGAAAAAAATTGATGCTTGATTAGATCATTTCACCTAAGATTTTTGTATGAGTATCATCAGGTTGGGCCATCTGTATACAACCCTATCACTGTTTTCCTTTGAGATGGAAACACAATGCAGAGGATCGTTCGTTCGACAATTGTTTGTGATCTTGAATATTTGTTTATTTATTCTGTGAAGTTTAGATGGGGTGTCTCGATTGCTAAATAAGAATCTTAAATCAGCTAATCTTCTACGTTATCGGGCGCGCATTATCTTGAAGAAGAAGGTGCTCTGTCAACCCAAATAAAACAGTTGAATGTATCAAATGAACATACAAGAACATGAAATATCACATAAATTAATATAAGAAATATTACACATCAAACATATTTTGTAACTTTGTTCAATAAACGTACCGCTTATTGGAAAATCAGATCAGAACGTTATTTTTTAGAATATAATTTATTAAAAAGCGTTATATCGAAACATTTTAAAACTAAATCATACAAATTACTGGAGTAAACTTCAAAGCTGGTAGAGTATGTAATCGGATTATTTTCAAAAATAAAAATGGAAGCGCATGGCTTAAACCGCAAAGTTTGAGCGTCATTGAATGTATCATTTATGTCTAAACTATCAAACTGCCAGAAAATGAAGTGATACACGAACCACGACGATGAGTTGCGGTCCAAACGTGTTTATAGTAAAGCAACCATTTATCGACTACTGTACTGGGATTTTAACGTGTTTTCCAGGATTTGTAGTGACGACGTGATTGCTAAAATGTTTAAAAAAATATCTGATTCAGTTTCTTGCTGAATAAAAAAGAATAGCAACTCGTTCGTCCGGAAACTCGTACATGTGTCGAGATATGATAATATTGCATATCAGGAATCCAAGGTGCGCAAAATAAAACGCATTTTTGTCAAGCTGCTGGGCTTTATATTCCGGGATTCTACAACTATAAGGTTAAAGAAACAAAAGTACATAATATGCGTATGTTGAAGCTCTGTCTGTATGGTGAGTCATGCTACAAGACTCATGAAATGTACCTTCATGGAGCCGAACACGGTGGTTGATAGCTTCCTATACAATTGTTTCTAGTGCTCTCTGTATTATTTTTTAACCATATTAGTGCTACACGCACTGACTATTTTATATAATTAATTAGTTAATTTATTTATTTCGAGTGTCCCCGAATGCCTGTGAGAGCATTACAGTGAGGCAGGGGCAAACAAGTAACTGATGCTACAGCAGATCAAAGAAAGTGCGCGCTGCCTACAGTAAATACAAAACTTGAAGAAAAAAAAAACAAAAAACAGACCGATTTTATTTTTTATGTCGTGATTACTCAGTGGTCGAGTCCCGTGCTCTGTGCTGACCAGACGTGTCTATACCCAAAAACATCCTCATGACAAGATCCAAAAACACTGGTTTTCGGGTCTCACCATGCTGACCTCGTTTTCTTAAACGTTATATATATATATATTTTTTACACAATAAAAACATGTTTGGTAATTAGTATAAATATAGTTTACGTCTGCTTCTTTTATTTGTTGTTTTGTTCATCTACCGTATAAGCTTTTTCAGAGTGCAGTTTCTGGTCTGTTGTTGCGTTTTACTTGAAATATATGTGAAGAGGGAGCTTCTGGTAAACCTCAGAGCGGCGTGCCGATGTTTCACTAGGTTAAGAAGGTAGAACTCCTAGTGAAACGTCGGCACGCCGTTTTGAGGTTTACCAGAAGCTCCATCTTCACGTTCTTCCACCAGCTTTGCTCCCCTTGATGTTTTGTTCGAAATATATGTTGTAATTATCCCCGCCCCTCTTGTGATGCCCTTGAATGGTCCTTTGAGGTAATGGGAACAAATATATGAATAAATAAATAAATTTTATGAATTCATTACACAGAATAGTTTCATGTAAACATGACAGATGTTCAAGAGCGCGTATGAAAAGAAACAGCCCAGCAGCATTATTGCGACGACACCAGTGTTGGAACTAACGCGTTACAAGTAACGACGTTACTGGTAACGCGTTCGTTTTTTTACTAACGTACTAACGTACTCGTTAGAATCCCAAATGACTAACGAGTAATGTCGTTATTATTTTAGAATATCTCCTATCAAAAAGCGTTAGCCGTTACTCGTTACTTTTGATTAAAAATGGCCACATGATTGTTGAAAACTAGATCAATTTTATTCTGTACACTACAAAAAAGTGGCAAAGAAACCCCAACGAAGCGATATATGAGCGGCGTCATTTCAAACTCCTTCGGAAGACACTTTTAACGTTCCCACGACCGGGCCCAAAAGGCGCGAGATCATCGCTGCGCGGAACCCCTAAGCGTCCTTGGCCTCGCGCCGTACCCTGAGCAGCCGTCTCGCTGGAAAGAGACATCCGTTCAGAAGGCAAGAGTCTGCCGCCGCTCGAAGGATTTTGACTCAGCGTCCCTAGCTACTTTAGCTGGTCACATCACTCTCTTCAAAACAAATAGATCCTCGTTCTGTCAACAACAAAATGAATAAACTCTAAGTTTGGAAGCGTTTACGTTCCCACGCTTTGAACCAAAACAAGTGCGTTAGCGGTGGCCGGGTGCTGACGTGTCGTTATTGGAAATGTGACGTTGGTTTGTGAAGGAATAAAATAACGTTTATTTAACCGGATTAACTATGATTACATGAAGAGTTATATTGTGCGTCCGTTACGTGGCATGCATACGCTGGTTCTTTTCAGAGCGGTTACTTTTTCCCAGGCAGGTGCTATGGGCAAAGCTCAGATCTCCGAATCGCGCTCGCGAAGCGTCACGTGTTCGAGGATGTACATTACACATCCTGCCAACAGGTAATCTTTTATTAGCCTGATCAATTCAATGCGAATTTTTTTGTTAGTATTTTTGGCGTTATTTAAATTTTATAATTTCAATATTGTGTGTTGTTTTGAAGTGTTTATTTATATTGTTGGTTGCTGGCTTGTGCTCTTTGTGTGAGTTTCGAACTTATAAATAAGATCTGTACCCACTCCTCTGCTTTAATGCTGCGGCGCTGCAGAGTACAAATAAATAAATAAATAAATAAATAATCACCTTGAACAAGTGTATTGTTGGCAAAGTTTATAGGGGCGGTTTGTTATAGACAGCTGTCATATACTAACAGCAGGCACGTAGCCAGGATTTTATTTCGGGGGGGGGGGGGGGCATGACAAAATGTTGTATGAGGGGGAGGGGGAGAGGAGGCCCTAGCAAAATGAAAGATTTCGGGGGAGCCCGAGCCCCATGCGCCACCCCCTGGCTACGTGCCTTACTAACAGTGAAATACAAAGTAACGACAAATTAACGTAAAGGCAACGTCCGTTAGTCATGGCAAGTAACGACATCATTATTTCGTTACATTTGCAAAATGGTAACGGAGCTCTGTAACGTGTTAGCTTTTCTCCAAGCTAACGAGTAACGGGCACAACACGGACGTACCGCGGTGTTAAGGGAATGCAGAAGTCCAAACTTATGACTTTGGTACAGTATTATTAGTTGCAAACAGCAGCTAAGTAATTGCATCCACGCAGAAAAAGACGTTGTGTTCCCTTGGCATGTATTGCCACTCATAGTGCCCCCCCCTTTTTCTTCTTCTTCTTTAGCGGTTTTTGAAAGAAGCGTTCAGATGAACAAGCAGTGATGACCTTTGCCAGCCTCCCCAATGCTGTCTGGTGTTTTCACGATGTTGCAGGCGGGCAGGAAGGGACAAAGGGCTTGATCGACATCATCCCTGTACTACGTCAGGAGGGGACTGTCTTTCGCAGGTGATTGAGGTTAATAACACTGGCAGCTCAAGCAGTGGGCTCTTCGAACTCCCGTAACAGGAGTCTCTTAGTGAACCAGGATGTATTGAATACCTCAAACATCGTCTTTCGTCAAGCAATTAAATTAAGTTGAGATAATTCTTTCCGCCCAGTCAATGTTGCATGGCCTCGGACCCGCAAGTACTGGAGGGGTCAAATCAGTAGGCTATACCAAACTGTCACACTCATATGTAGTACATGGAACATCATCACCTCTTCTTGATGCGTATTTTCTTGCACAGCTGGTGCTACAATTTACTAAGCACAAAATTTGAACTGTACAAATACGTACGTGTTGCGAATTCCTGTGTATTTGATGGAGAACCTTTAAATGCACTAATCCGGAAATGATCCATTTACGTACGCTCATACGTCTATCTTTTTGTTCACACCGACAGTATCGATCATGTAAGGTTTCACTTTGAAGTTGTTTCGTATAAAGCGTGAAAAACGAAGCATTAAAACTTGACGTCCATGAAATTTTGTCTAACTCATCTCCGAGTTGATTTTGGAAAGTTGCGAGTACGTAAAAAGATGACTGTGGTAATGATTCACCTGCAGGTTGCGGGGAATGCTGCCTTCGTTTGTGGGAATCCAGAGTCGTAGTCTCTTCAGAAAACGACACTGACTTCTCCTCTAGAAAGAGAGCACACGGCGCGCGTAAGCAGAGGTGCTCCCTTCGGAAGAGCTGGCTGACCGGGCGATGCTAGTCGAATCGACGCCATAACTTGACCAGGGGCATCTACTCATAGAGAAACGGCGATTCACAGGAGTTATACAACTCTCAATGACCACTTCTTAAATTTTCCGAATCGCCTTGTCCCCAGGCGTGAGGTGAGGCTGCCTTTGGATATGGTGAAAGGTAGACATGAAGGGCCACGGACATTGCAGTTTCCTCATAAGTTAGAGTTAATTATATACGGCTACTTTGATAATACTGAAAGCTCAAACGGCACTACTAAGATCGAGAAGTTACGAAAAAATAGGACTGTTATGACAAAGGTTGTTGCCGATGAAAGAGAGAACTTGCGATTTCTATTACGTCGACCTCGGTAACGCCACTCATTTAACGCCATAACTCCCAAGTGTCTTCTTAAAATATTGCACAGGCGTATTTTTCATTCACTGCATGCAACTCTCAATAGTAAGCTAAACGTTTCAGTAGTTTGTGAAGACACGCAAACACATACACACACACACACCACTCAGTTCAGTGATCGCATTATTTTCTGTCAAAGTGGGACAAGCTCAACAGCACAATAACAGCGTGGTCGTGCAAATGAACGTCCGTGGTCCCGTATGTGTACCCTCATAAAGATCTCAAAATAATAGCCACGGAAAATTTGATCGAATTGTAACATATGCATTCCGCTTACACACAAGAACAATAAAACAAACAAATTTTGAACACTGTTTTAAAATATGATAATTAGAGAAGTGCTACCTGCTTATAGGCCGCATGGGCATCACGTCACTGTGCAAGCAACTGGCGCAAAGCCACCTGACAAGCACGTGCAGCATGTGTAGCGAGAGCGTCACAGAGAAACTGACAGATGGGCATTGAAAAAGAGTGCTAGAAAGAAGGATTGCTGCCATTGGGATGAAATTCGACAACAAAAATGGGTGCACGATGATGCCTACGTGCTTTTACTAAGTGACATTAACGACATCAAGCTATGTTACGTGCTATGGGCTCGTTGGAAGAACGAAAGACATGCAGATTATGAAACAAAAGTAACCGTTATAAAGGTAAACCATAGCATGCAATGCAACAAACTTGGTTAATTCTTATTTTCAACCTTAAGTTACTATGTGAGACCTTAATTAATAAGGACCTTTTCAGTGCGACGTTTGTTTTGAAACTCTTAAACAGAGTAGGACGATAACGCTTACACAGCGCAAACTAAATAGAACGTCACAATCTATTCGGATGGTTCAACAGAAAAAATGCTGCAAACATCTTCCACAAAAGAAAAAGATATTTTCTTGGTGGTATATTTTTTTGTGCAATGTGTTGACAGTGATGATAAATCTTTATAATACTACAAAATATCTTCCTTACATGCTCTTTTACACCCCCAAAAAAGGAAACATCGTAATCACATTTTGATAGAATATTCTTTTACCCAAAATGTACGAGCACATTTCGGCCACATCAGGAGATCAGATGACTAACTTTTGCAATACTCAAAGTATCACAAGTTCAGAACAACCCTAACATTTACAGTACTTAATGTATCACAAGATGAGATGACTAACATTTGCAATATTTAATGGTTTGTTCAAAATACACATCTAGGCATTACACAAAGTATATTTTGAAACTAAAGTGAAATTCGCAGGGAGTTGCTGGATTCACGGGCCTTGACACATGTTGTGAACGCGTTTTTTTCCCGAACGGTTCTATAGAAAGTGGAGCAAAAACATCTGGGTACTAGTTCCAGCCTCCTTGAATTTTGTAAATCATGCGAAACTATACATATGGCTTCTTAACGGCCTTCTTACGGAGTGTATATATTCCGCAATATTAGGTCACTCGGGCGGCTACCACCCTTGTCGGCATTTTAAGCAAAACTCATCGCTATCGACTCTGGTTATTGTTAAACATCCTAACAAAACAAATTATATCGGTGAGCGAACACAAAAATGAATGAGTGACAGACAGTCAAACAAGGTTTTTTAAGGTCCCTCTTCCTCTGCCTCTCTGTATTTATTTGGCTCATCGTAGTCTGTACATTGATGTACCAAGCCCCAAATACCAAAACTTGTACTAGGAGGATTATGACAACGAGCAGAGCGTAGCAGCATTAAATCTCTCTGGCTTGTTTTGCTTAAAAAAACAACTGCACATTGTACGCTGAAGAACGGTTTGTTTCAGAACTAGCCAATAAAAAGTGTTAGAAAGGTGGCCGTTTACATGGCGTGGAACCTTCCCAGTTAACAAAACCTGAACCACCTTATCGTTCAAAAGTGAAATCCTCCATGGCGTAATCGGTTGTGAACGCGATTTTAGTTTGAGTGTAGTGCAATGCTGTCAAGTGAACATTGTTTTTTTAATAGTATTTAAGTAAATGACGAGTAATCAAACAAATAACAGGACTGCTATGTGTGATGGTCATTTAAGCAAACGGACCTATTGGAGCAGTTCAGCCAACAAGAGGCAGGGCAAACAAAAGTAAGATGTTGATCCAAAACTTCGACGTATGAAAACTGAACGTGTGAGATGTATGCTTCAATGTGACCATCCAGTTTGTAGCCTCATCCTTCGTCAAATACCTTGCTCGGTGCTGCACAGATGTGTCCATTCGCAAGATTTTACTTCTATGATGTAGGGCGATATGTGCATTTTATTATCATAAAAATACATTTTGGCACATCTAGCCAAATTGTATTATTTTTATTAGTGTAAAGCTGCAATTTATGAGTCCAAATTGTATTTTATGAGTGTTTCCATTCGTAAAATATATCTGAACACATTACGTCACTTATCAGCAGCCAAACTAAATTCAAAATAAGATTTAAAAAAAGTTCTCTGGGTATGTCCGGTATGTGCATACATCAGGTTTTGAATATGAAGCGTTAGGAATCACCCCTCAAGTGGCACAAAATCGATCTTTAGAAAACAAAAAACAATGTCAATTTAATGGTAGAAAACATTGTAGCGGGCTGGCGCTTCGACACATTCTTCATATTTCTAAACAAAATAAACTATGAACGACATTCATTCGAAGCGACTCATGCACTCGAGTGGCTCATTCATTCATGCTTTGCTATGCAGAGTTCAGAGGACAGCGGCAGAAGAGGCGCCATGAGCATTCGCCTGGCTTTTGCGAGTGCAGAACACCATTTTCCTTCAATTTGCAGCGAATTTGAACGCTTCGCAGGATGTACATACATAAACAATGGGCCAAGAAGGACGAGTGGCTAGCCAAAAAGGGAAGCATACGACGTCGATCTCATGCAGCTGAGGAGGAATTTGCGGAATGCCAAAAAGCAGAAAAAAGGATCCAAAAATGGGGGGGCCAGAAGCGGTAAACAAGACTCCAAAAAGGGCAAAAAGGGGGTCAAAATAGGCATCTGGCACCAAGTACCTTTGAAGAGGTGTTTCTGCACATCGTGTTCGGCCAGCCGAACCTCATCTGGAAAAGGGTAACAGATCCTCACATGGCATCTTTTAGATTGACTACACAGGCGCGGCAACTCTCAGCATTGCACGGAATAAATACATAAGCGCGCAATGTGAAAGCTAGCCAGCGAAAGGAATTCACTCAAAAGATTTGCTATAAAAGTATCTACTCCGGAAGTATGGACCTCTTGAACGCGTGAAAGTTCTCAAAGAGCGAATCTAAGCTTTTGGTATCAGGGAACCTGTAGGCAGTAATGCTGTCATATCTTCCGCTCATGAAATGAAGGAAATATTTTTTTGTTTATGGAAGCTATGCAGATAGAATTGGATCGTATCCGCGGAAAACTAATTTAGAAATCAATAGCTATTGGTCAAATGTGGCTTGCATTTTCACTTCCGTGATGTCATACATAGCTACACATTTGAAATATGAACATGTTTTCGCATATTCTCGTTGAATAACGAAGCTCCTCATATTACAAGCAGGAGACAAAATGTAAACCAGGCAGTTTTAAGGATAGAGGATGTAAAAAGAAATCATACGAACGAGGAAATAATTTCTACACAATTATTTATCATCTTTTTCCCATAATGATATCAGCTATCGTTAAAGTGCTATGTTTCGTCAGTGGCTTCTAAAGAAACGAACAATATTTCCCTTTGGAATAGGGGAACGATAGTTCCTTATTACTTAAAACAAATATATAATGACTATTATTTCTTGCGACTTTTTCAAATTATTTTTATGTAATCAACCAACAACAAGGTGAGAATAATAAGGCTGATAGTTCCGGTTCCTTCTTCTTTAAAAATATTTTAATGGAAAAGATGAATAAAACATTAAAAAAAGTGACTGAAAAAAAAAGAAAACGCCAGTGCTTGATTTTCAGGAGGAAGTTCACGCTAGACCAGAGCCTCTTGATATGTTGGTTCCAAATCTTATGAAAACAGCTTTGTGGATTAATATTCACCATAATGCCGCGCTACCCAGGGCTGCTAGGTTTCTTCACCTGGGAGGAACGGCACTACACCGATGGTGTGTACTCCACTGGTGAGGTACGTCGAACTATGTCTGCGACGTCAGGAAACTAAAGCGAACAGCATGCCGCGGATCTCCGGAGCAAAGCGAGCGTAAACGCTAACAAAACAGCATTTCTAATTGCAGGGTTGTACTCGGTACCGGCAACAAGGCCATAAAATGAGTCCTCGTAAACCGCCTTTCGAGACTTAAAGGGTAACTGCAAAGAAAAATCAGCAGAACGCATCCTTTGGGAGCCGATTATCTACGTTGGCGCGAATAGCATCAAGCGGTGCGGAGTTATGCGCGTTCGTCAGGTGGCCGGCACACTCTAGTGTGCGCCAGCCCACTCCTTGAGGCGATTCTAAATTTGCTGACACTTTCCCAGCCCTGCGCACGATCTCCGCAGCCCAGCACGTGCGTTTGTGCCACTTAAGGAAGGTGAGCAAAGCACGCGCCATACGCACAAACACTCAAAAATGGTACCGACCAGACTTTCTGGCGTCTCAGCGAAAATAGTCTCAACCAACGGTACTCTAAACGGTTGTTTATATCTTTAGCCTTATGAGCGCGCTTTACAGCGCCGTCCACAGCCGGCGCGCGCGCGCGTTGCATGCACGAGGGGACTCATTCCGCTCTCGCGAGGCTGGAGCACGGCCGCTACATCACCCTCTCCCGAGCGCGGGAGAGGGTGAGCTAGCGGCCGTGCTCAGCCTCACGAGAGCGGAATGAGCCCTCGTGCATGGAACGCGCGCGCACCGGTAGCTGTGACAGCGCTGTAAAGCGCGTCCTATGGTAAAGATATAAACAACCGTTTAGAGTGCGTTGAATGACTGCGCTTCACTTTAGCTCTGTGGTTAGCGCGTCTGCCTGCTGATCAAAGGGTCGGCGGTCTCGGATCCCGGCCGGCGCCGGTCTTTTTTATTATTTATTTATCGACCCGCGGCGTAAGAGGTTGGATAGCCAGATAGATACATAGACGAAAAGTGCGTGAAGTATCCAAAGAATGCTACTTCGCATTAAAAGAAGTGTATTTTAAACAGCCTGTTTGGGACCAGCATGTCACAAAACAATTTTTCCGCCAAAAACAAAATTTTTGCGGCAATATTTGTTGCGCGGGACTGATTTTACTTTGTGGCTATTTCGCTCCGTTTTTAAATCGCGCGCCACAAAGTTGGTGTGCTATACGTCACGTAGGGTTGCTTATGCGTCACGGAGTGACGTACAACAGTCGACTCCGCGCGCGTCCCGAAAGAGCGGGAGTTTTAAACGTGAAGAAGTTGCGACCACTGACTAAATTACGTCCTGTGGCGTAAATATTGCTAAAAAAATTGTTTTTTCGCGGAAGATTTGCTTTGTGACATGCTTGTCCCAATTAGGCTGTTTAAAAAACACTTCTTTTTCTCTGCAGTTACCCTTTAATTCGTGCTCGTCGGTTTTCACCTTCCCTTTTAAATATCCAATCTGCACAACCACTCGGAATTTTTTGGGTGCTTAAGGGAGATCGGTGGCCGAGTGGGCTAGCGCACACCAGCTCGGGGCAAGTGGAGCGAAAGCTCGCGCTGCCGAACCCAGGGATCCTGGGCCCCACCCCTGCCGGTTTCGATCTGGATGAGCATCGTACCGGAGTGCGGCCGTGTATCACTACTGCGCGGTGCACGTTAAAGACCCCAGGCTAGCGGTTGTTCTGCACTCGCTAAATTACTTATCTACAGCTGGGAGTCAAGTCGCCCGTTGAGGCAGACTAAGTTCAGGCTGCATACACATATCCACACCCCAATATTTTTTTAAATATATTTTTTGTCGTAAGATTTTTTCCCCCGAAATTTATAGCAACGTATAGGATGACAGAACGTACTAACGGGGCAAACCCTTTCAATACGGAAAATTAAAAACGAAAATAATATTTATTTCCATTGAAACATGTTTTCAACGATTATAACTATCAATACTGGGTAGCTTGACGGGTTAATGTCTCTTAATGTAAAATCGCAGTCACAAGTAATTGCAGCGGGGTTTCGAGCGTGTTTTTCTTTTCGCGGGGTGAGTCTGGCTGCTCACGGAGAAACCAATTATTGGTGACGACGAGTCGAAAGTGTCCGTGTGCTTAGCAGGAGTACTGTGGTACAGCCGGTTATCGTCATATAAAAAACATCGAATATTATTTTCTTTATTCTAATCACGCGAGTTGAGCAAAAGATGGCCATCATATAATAAAAAAGCAAACGTTCAAGTTTTCTTTCCAAAAATGTAAAGGCCGAAAGCAAAATGTCAGACGCATAAACACGCACGCACGCGCGCACATGGCCGCGCATAAGCACACGGACGCATGCACGCGTGCACAAAACAAAACAGGACTGTCTGTTTCTCCATATTATTAGGTGAGATACACGAGCTCAGAGACTACCCCACTCCCGTCACACACATGCACGCGACCAGCTGTCAGCTTAGCTCCCCGCAGAGAGATAAACGTGCGGTCGCGCACTCGGACTAAGTGCGATTGCTGTCGTACGTGGAACACAAAATATAAATCCCAAGTCGAACCCCTCATATGTCAGGCTTTGGTCATATCCCCAAACACCGAAAAGGCAATGGGCCCACTGAATCTGACTGTCTCAGCCATTGTGTAGGCTTGATAAGCAAAACCCTGAGGATAATTTTTTTTCTATTTTACGGCGTGATAATTACACCGTAAAGACTGCTGGCGATTATCAATAATATAAACGGCGACGTGTTGAATACATTGCTCTACGATCTGCGTGTTTTGCTATGAATTATTGATTTAAATTTCTATTTGATCAGAATGCATCTCGTTATGTTTGATGAATCTAATGATATGGCTACCTAAGAATATGTCAACGCAACATCGCATAGTGTTTTTAGTCTTGTCGAACAGGTGATATAAATGTGTAATGTTAACAACTTTAAATCTTTTCTTGGAGTAATATATCGTTGACCACACCATTGTTCTCCAGGGTAATACCAAACACTGGTTGGAATTTTTTATTGCTGTTGGACTTGTAGGTCCGTTTAAATATAAACGTGGCGGAATTTGATATTATAGCATCTTGATTGGCACCGTATTGTTGTATCGCGTAATAGTTGTTCGGATTCTGGGGGGGGGGGGGGGAACTGAAGTAGTATTGCTTTTGATGAACTGAACATTCATCAATATAAAAATAAATATCATAACACATCTCCAAGATACCAATCGTTCGATGTGCCGAAAGCTTAAATAAGTTGAAATGTAACTAAAAAAAAAAACTTAAAAAGAAATTGAGATAAACTGAGGTCAATCAGCAATCTAGCACGAGATACACGTAAGACGATTGGGAAGATGTTTGGAAGACTTCTTACTGGTATATGTACGCAAAGCGAATATGTCATTGTATACAACGGGTTATTTATATACTATAATATATATTTCATATTCAATTTTCTCATTCAATATTCCTATGGGTTCATAGTACACTCTTAAAAAAAGAAAGTGTCTGTGACTTGACTTTTCTGCAGAACACGAAGACGGTCAATCACGGCGAAAAATAGAATGACCCCAGCAAATGGCGAATGTCAGAATACGATTAAATCTTAAAACGTCGATGTGCGCGGGGATTATGGGCAAGTGAAACTTGGCGTTCGTTGTCCCTGTGTAGTCATGTTATCTGCTTCGTCGTTCCCTGGGGCCCTTCTATTGCTCGACGTCATTGGTTGTCTGTACGTTCTACAGAAAGGTGAACTCACAGACTTTTCTTTTTTAAAGTATATAACGGCGGAGCAGGTTTCTGATATACGTTTTAAAGATATAATAAATACTGAAGCGCAAAGGACGTGACACAAGAACGAGAAGGACACAGGACAAGCACTTGTCCTGTGTCCTTCTTGTTGTTGTGTCTCGTCCCTTGCGCTTTAGTACTTACGATGTTCAAGCAAGTAGCCCAATAGTTAATTTTAGTTCCAAAGAGAGACGAGGGCTCACCCGATCTGTCCTTCTCCGGGGGTCCGTCGGTGTCTCGCGTCGGAATGAGGTGGCTCGGTTGTCTCGGGGACGTTCCAGCAGCCAGGGCCTTGTGCACGAGCCCGGTCAGACTTGCAAGCTGGCGCTCCATGTACTCTACTCGCATCCTGCACGGCCGTCCAATTATATATTATCCCCGATAGATTTAGCTCCATTCGAGTTCTAAAATATCAACGTAAAAACATAAACTTCTGAAAAAAAAAAGAATAGAAAACGCAGTAAAGATTTCGGGGTAAAACAGCGCAAACAAGATACGGATGAAGTACAAGACGAGACAGTACACAGCGCTGTTCAACTACCCCAAACAAACCTTTTAGCACAGTGAAGAGGGTATATTTGTACATTATGCCGTCTTACTCACGCGCAGCGCACTGTCAACAACACAGCGTGTTTATGGAATATAAATACGATGCGCGAAAAAGCGCACTGTGTGGCCATGCGCATGAGCAGTAGCCCTCTTCCGTGAAATATTAGACGCCGCGCGTACGCCCACAGCCCCAGTGACTTAGCGTTTTGTCGCCTGGGTGGTAAGCGCCGACAAGGCGCATTTACTCCCTGACTTCTCAGGGAACGCAGAACGCGTGGCCAGTTCCAAACATCTTCTATCCCTCTGCAGCCAATGACATTGCGGCATTAGCCAATAGAAAACCAGGATGACCAATCACAACGCAGGAATCGTGAACGTCATAAGCCGTACCCTGCGTTCCTTAAGTTGTCAGTGACTACACACTTTTCCAGCTCTTAACGGTCAGGCGAAAAATGCGGAGTCCCTAGACTGTTAACGCAAGCGCGGCGTTCCGCCAAAGAGAGCGACTGCGTATGCTCAGAACACGTTTCAAAACCCAGTGGATAAACAAAATTTGGCAGCGCACAGAAGGCTATGCGGAGAGCAAGTTCGTCTGCTTCTTTTATAGGGGTTGTCGTGACGTCAGAATGACGCCGAGCTCTGATTGGCTCTGATTGAAGGATAGTGGGTAGACCTCAAAGCGAGCTGCCTTTGAGGTCTACCCACTATCCTTCTAATCGAGCCAATCAGAGCTCGGCGTTATGACGTCACCACAACCCCTGAAAAGAAGCAGACGAACTTGCGCTCCGCGTTCTTGGAACGGTCTATACACCGACTTATTGTTTACAAACAAGCACGCGTTCGCCCGCACCAGGTGTGGGCGCTGCGTTTGAGCAGAGAACAGATTACAAACAGATAAAGTCTCTACACACGCGCAGTTCCGACAGCAGCACCAACGCAGTCATGTAACGTCAGAGAGTCCAATTGGTGTGTAGAGATCGTCCTTGTCTACAGGGCTTTGGAGCGCGTTTAGAAGCATGCGCGGTCGCTCTCTCGTTCGAAATATCAGATGCCACGCATACGCCCACTCCTATAGTGACTTAGCATTTTGTCGCCCTTGGGTGGTAAGCCCTAGAAAGATGGCAACCCAAACGCTCACCTGGCTTCTTCGTCGATGATGGGCGTCGCGCTACCGGAGCGCGAGCCCAGCTGGTCCTGGTCTCCGTAGAAGGGTTCCTCGTAGGCCGAGTTGAAGGTGGCCGGCAGGGACCTCTGGTGGTCCATCCGTCGCTCGGGCGACGACAGGAAGTTGGACAGGTCTCCGGGCTTCCTCTCCGGAGACTCCTGGAAGCCCAGCTCGTAGCGCCGGGGCATGGCCATCTGAGGCCCCGTCGGCGAAGTAAAGGGCAGTCCGGACGAGTACATGCCCCCCTCCGGCCCCCGCTCGGGGGACATCGACCGCGGGGGCGGCGCTGCAAAGAATGAGGGCAAAAGGGCTACAGTAACGGATAGCTTAAGAAACACGTACGGGGCGTCTCATTAATGCGCCACAGCCGTTGAGGTTGCGCCATTCGACGATAAGAACTTTAAAGATAAAATCACGAAGCATGAAGCGTCAACTGAAAAGCCCCTCAATGCGTTTTAGAAGCTGTTATAGTCACTCCCAAAGGGAAAACGGCAGGGAGGATCTTCCGTTGTTTCCCCTCTAGCTCGAGCTTGCTGCCTTCGACAACGCTTCGACGCCTCGTGCCATAGCCTCCTCAATACTTACAAGCCTGGCAGTTCGACGACGGAGTCATAGAGTATCCGGTCGCAGATTTGGAGCCCGAGGGTCTGGTAGCACAGAGCATCAAAGAGCGATTTCTCGGGGAACCTGGACATCAGCGCACAGCATTTGCAGCGGCGAGGACCCGAAACACACTTGTTCGCTCGGGAGAAGTGTGTTTCGGCGTCTCGCCGCAGCGGGGCGCCAGTCACGGGGCTCTCCTCTCCATCCGTTGTCAGCCGCTCCACCTTTTCCATTTCGGCGGCCGATTCTCGTGGCGATCTGCCACGCTTTGTGAGAATAGAGGAGGCTATGCTTGTGCACTTAGAGCGCGCGCGCGCGCGCAGCCAAAGCACGGCGGAAGGCATGAAGCAGGCACCGAGGCCGGGCGTTCGAAAAATACGCCCAGCCGTTCTTATTTTGTCAGTGACTAAGCGCCGAGAAACTGAAAGAGAGGAGGAGACGACAGCGGGAGACGCAAAGCTATAGCTGCCTTTTCCTCTACTCACAGTTCGAACTCGTTCGATTGCCAAACTCTGGCGTCCAGCGTTCCGCGTTCGTATTCGAAAGCGTTCAAACGATAGCCTCGTTCGATTTACTTGCGCCTCTTGCTCCGGTGCAGATGAGTGTAGGGCAGTGTACTCCCGGTATGTGTATTGAGATACAATCGGAAGTACACCATCTTAAACTTTTCTGCACCGTTACAGGAGGTACAGGTAAATCGAGCGAGCCTAGTGAGTAAAGACAAATACTACTAGCTTTACGTCTACCCACTAATCATTACAGTTCAGAGGTCGGCGTTCTGACGTCTCCGCGCTCTCTCGTCTCCTTCTCTCCCTCAATTTCTCGGTGCACAATGGCTATGCAGTCAGCACCCGCAGCCCTGCAATGAGCTGTTCAACAGCTCTCATTCGCTTTTAAACCAATCGAGAACATTCAGGGGACGCCACATCTTTAATCACTGTTCGCCGCGCAAGCCTCGGAACCACGCTCCCATTTCTCGTCTGCCAAGAACAGATATCTTGATTGGGAGAGTGAATGCACGACTATGCACATTGAACGGGCATTCCACCAAGTCAGGATAGTGACTGTTGGCAGGCGATAAATAGGTGCTAGCTCTGAGCACGCGCTGTGAGCAACGACCAACAATATGGCGTTCCGGGAATACATCCTACAGAAAGTTTAAGATTGCGGACGGTGCTTGCGGTGTGCAAAACGCAACGTTTAGCTGTTTATAGGTTAATACTTATTTACTTGCAGGATTTCGCAGGCCCAGTCAGCGTCCCTGTAAGAGTGGTGACCCTCAAGGCGGGTCCGGATTTGCGTAAAACCATGCGGAAAAGGCACGAAGTTTTAAGAAAAATAGTTTAATAATGTTTTTTTTTATTTTTTAACGAACGGGTTGGTATTGTTTGCGAAGAAACTTTAAATATGCTGTTAACAAAACTGCATGTTCTATTTACGTGCAATAAATACACTGGGTTCTTGAAGATAACATGAAACAATTTTCGCATGTTCTAAATAACGTGCGATTTTCGGCTAATTTTTCGCATGTATTTTATTTCCAGCAAGTCTTATGACAAAAAAGATAGTAGTAAATTGTTCGCAAGGATTTCAGGGTTGTGACATCCATTCCAAAATGTGAAACTGTTTTGTGCTTCCAAAATACTGGGGCATTGCCCACCCTTCTTGCTTAGTTACTTTTGCTTGATGAACCGAATTGCGGCTGTTATCCTCAAGAACTCGTATCAGGGTGAAAGTTCATAAAGGCCAAGCTGCACTAACACGCTAGAAAGAAATGAATCTTCCAGACTGTCGTGTGTTCCAGCGGTAAAAATTTAATCTTTGACGCGGCTAATCGGCAATCCGCTGTGTGCATTTCTCAATCACCATAGCAAAACTTAGAGGACGCTTAAGCTTCGCCTTTAAGTGTGGAACCCAATAGCTTATTGGGCTCCGTTCGCGTCGCTTTCCCATTCGCCGTGCAAGCGTGCCTTGCGTGTCCTAGTTAGTAGCGTGTCTGGCTCGCAACCCAAAACTTGTGGGTTCGAATTCCGCCTAAAATTCTTCAAATTTTTTCTTAAAGGCAAATGAATTACTTTATAAAGTGAAATAATTTGATACAAGCGGCCAACTTTAATTCGCATTACATGTCATGTTCTAATCACTTTCATTCCACACGTGGCGTCACGTTTCACGTGAGCGTTGTGGGTTGTTCGAAATTCCCGCGCGAGGTCATGTGGCTGTGACGTCATGACCCTATCGACCAATCAGGATTTTCCCGTCATGCCACCGACGCCGGCTTTTCTGCGACACGAGCTCCTTAACGCTATCGCGTTAATAAAGTATAGGGTGGTTCAAGTCACCAGGCTCGATCTAAAATGGACCGTAAAAATCGACGCGTGCACGTAGCCATCTAAACTTTTCGTCAAAGGTGTATTTTACAGGTCGGTGTTTTTCTTGTAAAATTACAAAGCGTAACTCTCTTTCTGTAAAACATAAGGGCAAGAAACTTGCCAGGGTCTACGGCGGGCAGCAACGCAGACGACAGGGGTCCAGTAGCGGGGTGTGTTTGACGTTTGTATTGATAGATGGCGCTACCTCCTTATCGCGACGGCTCGCGACCACCGTGGTTTATTAAAATGATCATAATCTTTTCGAAATGTGCCTTCAGCTAAAAAATAAATGCGGACAATAAAAGCAAAACTTAAAGTAAAAAAAACGCGTCTGCATAACGGCGGCGCTTTTGCTGCCAACGGATTTCGTCTGTGTGTCGTCTACTTTCTTTCACTGGTCGACTGCACCTTCGGACGCTGCTCCCGACGCCATCTATCAATACGAACGCCAAACACACCCCACTACGGAACCCCTGTCGTCTGCGTCACTGCCCACCGAGACCCTGGCAAGTTTCTTGGCCTTATTTTTTACAGAAAGAGAACTACGCTTTGTAATTTTACAAGAAAAAACCGACCTGTGAAATATACCTTTGACGAAAAGTTTAGATTGCTACGTGCAGGCGTCGATTTTTCCGGTCCATTTTAGATCGAGCCTGGTGACTTGGACCACCCTATATATCAGCGATCAAGTGGTTAAGCGGTCAAGCCCCCAACTGCAAAGTGGTTAAGCGGTGAAGCTGCCAAGCTAACGTGAAGCCAAGATGCTGCCAAGTTGCCCAGCGGTCAAGAATGACGCACCTGACGGGGGCCTCGGCAGGGGACATCTTGGGGAAGTGAGCGGCGACAGGGCGCTCACTGGCTGCTGGTAGAATCGAGCTGGTTTCGACGGGGGAACGATTGGGACGCCACCTGGACATCCCCAGGTCGGTCAGGCCTTATCGAATCTTCAGAAGGTAAGCGGTATTGAAGGAACCGGTGATTTCTGTTTGAGGCCGGCCTCAACTTCGACAGGTAAAGCTATAACCTTCAAGTGGAATGTTGCATCCACATATACGCAAATAATATAGGCGGGAACAAAATGTCGCCCTTTGGCTTAGTCAATGCGACGTTTTAGAGGCACCAGATGCGAATCTAGAGTGTTATCATCCGTACGGTGTTGCATTCTGTCTACAGAATTAATTCACTTGAAATTACAATACGTTCCACAGAAAACCCCGACTAACTCTTTTTTAACCTTTATTTTAGGCGACTGCATACGTTCTGAGCTGGCGTTCTTATGACCAAAAAATCAAACAAAATCATAAAACGACGGCACATAACGTTGCGTTCTTATTTTGTTCCAATTTGTTTTTTTTAGTAGAAGTCGTTTTCGATAAACGTTCTGACTCAAGCGCATCCTGAAGGGAAAGTATCCAGCCTGGGTTACAGGCGGTTCTCGGGGCTTCTCATAACTCAATTCCCCCTTCCTCCCCACTTTCCTCGTGGAATGGCGACCGCCGGTTTTGTGTTTCGAGGTATATCCGCCCACCGTCGACCAAAGTAGCCGGCATCAGTAATACATTGATGGAATAGAATGGACATGTACTGACCAGCTGGAACCAGCAGCCCTGGCTGTCTCTTCTCTGGGCTCAGTGCCACCGACGCGTAGGTCATCCCTCGAGGCAAAGTCTGCGAGTAACCTGCAATGTGCAATACGTTGGTAAACATGAAACTGACTCCTATATAATTGAAGAAAACGCACGCACAAAAGAACGAAGGTAACCAGGGCGAAGACCTTGTAACCCATGTTGTTTAACAGTGTAAAAGACAGACAATGTAGAACCAACTAGCCCAATCATCAATGTAGTCACCTCTATCCCCCGGACGTTCTTGTTGTATCTCAGTTTCTGAGTGTTATCCAGAATTTTATACTGTATACTCTGCTTCACCTTACGATTCACCGCAACGGACACTGCTAGACGTCTGAACCAATCCAGGTGACCATGCGTGCCACGTGACTTCACGCTCCGCGAGTCGCCGCCAACTCCTTTGTTCGTGCACGTATCGTTATCGGGTATTGTTAGAGAGTTTTACGGAACCGTTTTCGCGCATCCGATACTGTACAATAGGCCATACTGTACGAACTGCGCATGCACTACTTCAGAAGACTAGCATACGCGCAGTTCGTAACGGAGGGCCCTTTGTACCGTATCGGATGTGCAGAAACGGTTCCGCAAAACTTCCTATTATGGGAGGTATCGGAACGATCTACTAAAGATTCCTAGCAGAGGGTTTATATAGATCGCTCTTCCCTCTCCGCTACGTTGTTCCCAGCGAATACGCCACTACTGCGCACGCGCGCCGCTATAGCTTTGTCTGCAGAAATCTTGACCTTGTAGGGTGTCAAGGAGGGCATTACTGGACGGTGGACACGACCTACGAACACTCGCTAATAAGACGTGTACAACGAGGATGGCAGTGACTCACCGACGCCAGGACCCGCGCTCGGGGGCTTCGGCCGCTCGGGAGGTGCCGGAGAGAAGGGACGCATGGTGGCTCCATGGGGCAGCGTCTGGGTCCGTGCCGCGTACGCCGGCACACCGTAGTAGCTGGAACCCTGCGGGGTCTTCGATGCCTGCAGAGATGTTATCAATGCTGTTACGGTGAAGACAATAGATTGAGTGTCGGAACTATTGTGCCTATGTAAAGGCAAACGTTGCCAGTCCCTGGAGAACACGATTCACTTGAGATGAGTTAGAATTCAATATCATTTAAATTAGTTAATCTTGCAAGATCGGTTTTTGTATCTTATACTCGTATTATAGTCATTATTGAAGTTTAAAGTTTACTTGCTTTCTCACCGTAAACAGGTAGAAACTAAAGGCATCGATGTCTGATTTCAGACTCTACCCCCCCCCCCTTTTTCCTTCCAAGTTTTCAGCAGTATACAATTGTAAAGAAAATATAGATACACACAGAAAAAAAACAGCTTGGCACAATAATGTGTAAAAGTTTAGTCAATACTAGCCACATCACTAACAAAAAAAATCTAAAAACCTTAAAATATGATTAAAAAAAGCCGTTTTAGTTGTTTTGTTATTTTTAGAAAAACATAGGACACAAATGATTAATCGCACACTCATTAAAACAAAAATACCAAGTCATGTTCAATAGACGTTATTTTTATAACCGTGCATTCTTGACCTTCATGCATTTTTCACCGTGCTCTAGTCGCTGCTTCAAGTCAAATGGGGCATTGGGCTTTGTGCTGCTTGAGCCAAGTTGACTCTAGCTCGCGCCAGTCTGGCCCAAGCCAACGAAATGTGCTACTTTGGAAATTATAATCTAGCTTTCGAGGCGCGGTAGGTTCATATGGGCATGCAATGTAGACTGAAGCACCGACCTTCGCCCTGTGTATGTGTTGGTTCTGGTACTCCGAGTCGAATTCTGGCTCCGAGAAGTAGCTCATGTCTTGGTCGTATGTGCTGTACACAGCGCCGTCGTTCATGTCCTGCTCGTAGATGCGAAGGACCGAGCGGTCACGGATGTCCCTGTAGACAAAAAGAGGCGAAGAAATATGCCGACAAAAGAGTCAGTCATGCTTCCTGTTGACCAGAGTGCGTTGGGGATAAATACGTTACATAAATGTGCAAAGAACAAAAGATAAAAGAACACGAAGGGAGATGACACTTTAATGTGTCATCTTCCTTCGTATCTTCATTGTGTTACTAAATACAACTAGACGTTTTAGGTTACTGAGTACCAGACGCAGTCTTAGTTGCTTTTTGAGAGTCCCAAATGAAGAGTATTTCTTTCAAGGAGAAAGTCATTAAAGACATATGACTGTGGGTGCATTTAAATCGCTCCATCTGCGCAGAAATAGTAAAAGTAAAACAAATAAACTCACTAGGTAATGCCTGCGATAGTACAGGCCGAAAATTTTTCTGTTTTGTAAGTCTAACATTTTAGAAACATTCCCTTTGTGAAATCAACAAAGCCATAATCTCTTCTCTTTTATGGGCCAGCTTTAACTTTTAAGTTTACCTATATGTGTCTAACCTCGCTCCTCAACTAGAACAGTGTGTATAACCACACTCGAGTGTGTCATGGCTTTTTATCTGGCCATACTAACACTTTAGACACATGCCCGTTCCTGACCTTAGGGATACTTTTTGTCCCCATCTGGAAACACAAACGAGTTAAAAAAGAGAACGTCCTCGAATTGTATTCCTGAGAGTCACACACGCCCATTTAGCCACATTAACACTTTAGAACTCTAAGCTGTTCCTGGCCTTAGTGATCCCCTTCGTCTCCATCTCGGCACTCAAAACAAGCCAAACGAAGAGCACCCTTATATCTCTATTTGAATGGAGTGCACGCCCGTTCTTCACCAGTGCTGGCGCACCTACCCTACCTGAGGTCTTCCAGTTCGTAGAACATGTCCTTGGAGGCATCATGGATGTAGATGCGTATGTGGGGCGAGTCCAAATACTCCATGGTCAGCTGCTTGGGAAAGGAGCGCACGAAGAGCGCCTTCACCGTGTCGATCGACGTGATTTCGTTCGGGAGCAGGGCCCGTTTCGTTTCGCTCCGGTACTGCAGGAACACCAGACCTGGGTACGAGCGCAACAACAAGGAATGCGTGAGGCGAAACGGAAGTTGCTGCTTTCTAAACTGAACGCGAGTTACGGTGACTTTCCTCGTCACACCACTTCAAGAGTGGTGTGGACAGCAAAGAGAGACCTGTACAACAGAAACGTGTTGGTGAACCCGGGTT
This sequence comes from Ixodes ricinus, assembly GCA_037355805.1. Taxonomy (NCBI): domain Eukaryota; kingdom Metazoa; phylum Arthropoda; class Arachnida; order Ixodida; family Ixodidae; genus Ixodes; species Ixodes ricinus. The sequence continues at coordinate 125,552 of JAZHYW010037084.1, forward strand.
TTTATTATAAAAAAGGAGAAAGACAAAAAAAAAGAAACCTGAAAACGCGAAATATATTAGATAGCAGCAGGCTTCCCTGCATACTAGGCACACTTAGGACGTTTTTTCAACACTTCGGAAAGTTGGAAGGTTTTTGAGAATAAATACAGCCGCAAAAAGTCTACACGTTTCTGGCTAGAAAACGTACAGTACGGGGGGGGGGGGGCGATATTTAGGAATGTCTTAAAGTTTCGCCGCTTTTGGATCCAATAAATTTTGAGACGAACGGTTAGCTAAGGCATCACAAAAATTTGATATTTCAGCATTCTAGGAGGGGTATCTTTGAGACTTTTTCTATTGCCGGTGGCATATTTAGGACACCCTTTTTATTATTATTAAATTCCTGGAGGGGCCTGGTGGGGGCAACTGATGTTAAGGCTGCAACTAGACTGAACGCACAATCTTGTCTCCAAGACATTTGTACGCCCAGGAAACATAGATGTGATGGAAGTTTGAGACACCAATATATATTACATGGCGCATTGTAAGGGGGAAGGGAGGGGGAAGCACTTGTCACGTTTAGTTTTTCGTTTCATTTGGTAGATACGGGGTGTCACAAAAAAACTTTACAGGTTTTTTTTTTTATCTCAAACATAAACTAGCCATTGCCGAGCGCTCATTCTCCGTCCAAAGGTAGCGCTAGAGGTCACAACCAGATGCCAAAGTTTCAGCCCGATCCGATACCCGATTCAAAAGTTATAAGTGATTTTCTCAAAAGTTCAATGGGAAAATGGAGCCCATTTTTGCCCGTTCTCGGTTTTTGGTTCCATAGAGCCCCATGTCTTCGAAAACTTCGTCGGCCGCCATTTTCCCATTGAACGTTTCAGAAAATCACTTATAACTTTTGAATAAGGTATCGGATCGGGATGAAACTTTGGCATCTTGTTGGGAACTCTAGCGCTACCTTTGGGCGGAGAATGAGCGTTCGGCGATGCCTAGTTTATTTTTGCGGTAAAAAAACCCTGTAAATTTTTTGACACCCTGTACAAAACGCGACATAGTTATCCTAAACCAACAATTGCCGTTTTTTTTTTCTTTAGAACTGAAAGGTTGTTACGAAAAGTGGCAGTATTTTCCGATGTGCTTGTTGTAGGCACCAATTTATGCTGTACAGTCAAGTGTTCATAGATCCCCTACCCAGCACAAATAAACTTGGAAAAAAAGTTCTGATCTTGTGTCCACGTTGACAGTGCCGCGCAGCGTGCCAGCTATATTTTCGGCACGTGTAAATAAGCGATGAACTAATGTGGTATTTTTGTGTCAGGTTAAGTCAAATTTAAATTTTATCAACTGAAAATTTTAATTGTAACTAAAAAAGATTAAAAAAAACCCTCAGACGAAGATTTTTTTTTTTGTAGGACAAATTGGTTTTTTCAGTATACGACCATAAACTAACGTTTGAATGAACACATTTCTTTGTTTAATAAATAATACTACATGAGTGAAGAACCCTAAAATGTTAAAATTATAAAAGATATACGTTTCTATTATCATGGTGAACTTTATACAATTACCCCAGTGCAATTCAAGCAAGTTCAAAATAGCACTTTCCAACATTGTCAAGGTTATTTAAATCCATTTATACTGTATGGACATTTCATTTTTTTCATATAAATAGTTGAAAAACGCTATTCTACACAATCTCCAGACATTTGTGCGAAACTGTATTATTAGTTATTTCAAAAACTCAACGACGTCTTAATATACCACAATAATTCACCACTCAGCCGTCTGGAACGCGGTCAAATGTCATTCGAGTATTGATGATAGTCAAGAAAAAGTTTACTCAACAGTCTAAATTCCTCCAGAGCATAAAAAAACGTGATATATCGTCAAAAATTGTAACTGTTCATGCATGCTATTAATTTAACATTGATGTTTATTGCTTCTTTTGTCACATGAAAGAAGGTTGTGACATTTTTTATGTAGCTTATTGCTTCGAACACCCACTCAAACCATGGCCCACGCATTCTCAGCTCTATAGAATATTTCTCATATAAAACCCCTTGAAAATATTAAATAAATCTATACATCCATTCGTAAAAAAAAAAAAGTTTACAATTTAGGTAACGCATATTTTTTCGCGCAATAATAAAGTAACATTGTAATAACGTAATATGTTTACCTTTCATAACGCTGTCGGCATCAAGTACCTAAGATTCAAGTGCTTTCGAAAATTCAGGTTTAGAGAGTATGAACTGCAGAGACCGGTACACCACTCGGAATCTGACGAATCATTTATCCAATTTCCCTGCTCAGCTTTCCAAAGCAAATTACTCTCTAGGTAAGAAGGACTCTTCCGACTCGTCATTTGCTCATTTCCTTCCGTTATTTACAGAAGTCATTCCGAGCAGACTTCTTTGTGTATCCAACGCCACAACGACACAGATTACATACTAAAAAAAAAGCATTCCAAAGTGCACGAAAGGAAAAAGAATGTCAAAGGCAAGATATATTTCGTCGTATTTGGTTTCAGGATGGTCCCGTGCTTCCCATACACGTCACAAAGCCGGTTTAATTTAGCATAACATTAAAAGGAGGAGCTCGTTCTTGACCGTGTTTATAGTATGTAGATTATCAAGGCCTAACAAGCTAATTGCAGATTTTGTAGTAAGAGTTCTTTATTCCCAATCATCCGTGCTATCTTCCACCGGGCAGAGCTCTTAAGGCCGCGGCTTCGGCGGAAAACGCCTCGAAGAGGAAGCGGAGGGCGACCCAAGCGTTACCTAGGGAGGTGATCATGGCCGCTCGAGATGCCAGTTCATTGTTGGCGTAGATGCCTCCGCACGGCGACATGGAGGGCGTGTAGTCTTCCTTGTACTGATTGCCTGATGGACAAACATCGCGCGTTAGGGCGCGCACCCGCCGATTTGCCTCTACATCATCGCGTATAAAATCCTAAACATACATCGCAAGCCTTGCTGAGGATCTCTGGAGCGGTTTCCATTCTGCATGCAACAGAATGAAAGAGCTCTACCACCCATGCAGCCCCAAGGCAACTTTATTGTTTCATGTAAATTTGTTCGAATCAAAAAACACGTGTAGCGTGTGAGTTGCTTTTGGCGTTTTTTTGCGCAGGTTTTGAACGCAGGTGTTTGTGTCACGTAAAACTCTCAATATCTGCGTTCTTTTGTGTATAAAAAAACAAACATTGAGATTGTACTCCTACGAGCGAGGTTTGCGGACTGTGTAAGAACGGATGGTCGAAGTAGACGAAGTGCTGGAAGGAGACGATTGGGTATGTGTGTGTGTGTGTTACAATTTTCGATCCTAGCAGTAAAGTGAAAATGTCCAATCATCTTGCTTTACGTCGTGTTGGTTATTTGAAGAGAGGAACCCCAACAAGCGAGGATGTCAACGTATCAGTACGTGCGCAAAGCCAAGCATCAAGATATCTTGTTTTGTAGCATCTATTTAAATAAAAAAAGGTCAACCATTATTAAAGTTATGTACACCCAAACAAGTTGCAAGGTAATCCGAATTATTGTGTTCTGTAGTAAATATGTGCGTGTGCACTGCCAGTTTTGATGTGCCATTCACTATTTTGTCGTGATTGACTTGTGTCTTAATTATGTGCAAAAAGAACTTCTTCGTGCTTGTCAATTGAAAAAAAAAATTCACTCGCTTGATTGGCAATACTTGTGTGCGTAAAATTTAGTGGGGTTGTTATAGGAATTTGGGTATCAACATAGGTTTATGAAATGTTCGAATAACATTCAATTTAAAGTTGCGGCTCCGTGGCAGTCATATTAAATACACTGGCTTCCGTTTTATCAGCGCTAAAATATTATCTTCAGCCAATGTGATATAAGCTATTCTTGCGACGAGTATCAAAGTTAAGTACATGTTTACCTAGTGCATACGTATCCAACTAATCGTAACTCAATTTTTATATAACTATGGGTACAGCTTCAGATCTACATAGTTAGGTGGCGTATATAATATGACACCATATTTAGCCATATTACGCTTCCTAAAATGTAACTTCTGGCAATTAAACGACCCTTGGTGAGAGTGGATATAAGAAATATAGCTTCAAAGGCCAAAATTATGAGTAACGTATTAACAACAAACCCATGACAGTTATCGCGGGTTACACCCCACAATGAAGAGAATGTCAAAACGAAAAAAAAGATTTCTCTTAGTTGACAGCGTTCTCACTTCGTACGGACTACGCATCGATCTAATGTGCACTTGACAGCGTTCTCACTTGACAGCGTTCTCACTTGGTACGTACTTAAGACTGATCACCTACGCATCGAGCTAATGTGCACGCTAGCTAATGCTTACATAAAAACAAAAACTGTTTGAACATCATTTCAACAACGATCGGCCATCCCCAAATGTCACAATTAGTACGAAGTGCAGGCGAGGTTACACGAGAAATGCACAGGCAAGCTTGGCATTCATGCTCGCGCTCGTCGCGAACCAACAACAGCTGCTAACAAGGCCGCAGGGTTGGAATTTCTACGTCATCAAACGGAGGCCAACAGGATCACTGAATGGACACGAGTGCTGCGTCATCGTTCTGCTGGAATTCGTGTCCAATCAGTGAAGCCGCGAGTCCCAGCCAAACACTGACGTAGCACTCGGGATCAATCTTTGACCCGAGGTGCGGTGGCCTTCGGTAAATGACGTAGACAAATTCAACACTAAGGCCTTAACGTCTAGGAGGTGTTGCGAGCATGCGCACTTTGCACCGTCCCGGCCGAACTCGTGCAGAGAAGACACGAGCAAGAGCGCAGCCAACGTTCAAAAGCGTGGCGCGTGGGGAGCACATGCGAGGGCGTTAGTGAGTTCCATGCCTTTGACATCCTGCCAGTTGCCAAGTTCGCCGGGCTTCACGAGTGTCATCCTCGCTGAGTGCCACAAGGAAGAACACGGGACAGGAGGGTCCGGGGAAGGGAGAAAGAGAATGAGAGCGTTAGACACGGCACAAGCGCTCGCGCACACACACATTCACTGCTCTACGGGTTACAACTGGGCTTCACGCGTGCAAGCATGCCGTTGAGAAATGGGCGCGGAAGGTGGTGCCTATTAAAGTCCCCCCGATGTGTCGGTGTCTGTGTAACAAGGAGTGTCAAATGCACCGGTGCATGAAGCGCGTGAAAAGCGTAAATTCTATCAAGGAACTTCACTGTGCGTTCGTCTCCATTTGGAGAATTTTCTTCATTACAGAAGAGGGTAGACAGTCAAACTAAGCTCATAAACGTTGGGATTCTAACTGTGGCACGGCACCTTAGACCAAACAAACGAACATTCATTATAAGGGGTTCGTTCATTGTAAAACCTACGCTGACTTGAGTGCGCCTGACAGGACCTGAACATCTAAGCAATCAGGAACGCAGACAGCTTTCTTATGTCTAAACATATTTATACCCTCGTCATCTCACCAAAGTTCCTTAGTTCATGGCAGTCATTGGCTCTCCAAATTGCTTTGCGAGAGAGTAGAACCATCATATTTCTTCTATTTCGAATGGTTTAAGCTATCTTCTTTTTTTCAAATGAACAGCCCATATTTGTTTTTGTGGCCAATTTTGAGCAGAAGTGATGAAGACAGTCGGCCACAGGCCTACCTGATGTCCCTCCGCGAGCGCGATCGTCATCACCGCCGTGCGAACAATTACTGCTAACGATTTGGGTCGTCCTAAATCGAGCCTCGTTTACGACCATCAGCTGCTGGCACCCGCCAAGAACTCCAATGATGCGATAATGAACGGACGAGCGTTACACCGTCAAAGCGCATGCTGTTCCCGAATGACTACCGGATAGTTACGAAGGCTCGATGAACATCAATGAGAGGTGTAATATATCGTCCAATTTGAGACGGCATTATTGTTCGAGTTATCCGCTTATCGTTGGAGAAATTATATCATTCGGGGAGCCCACCAATGTACGCAGTTGCTTCTGAACCACTTCTTCCGTAGGCTCAACGAATAACGTAAACTAAGCGAATTGTTAGATAGTCTGGGTGGTGCGTTATAGTTCTTCCAAATTTCTCACTTGTGCTCAAGTTACGAGAAAGTAAAGTTTAAGGAAGTCATCATTGGGATCACGAATGAGAGCTACTCGTGTAGCAAGCAGATTCCACTTAACGGGAGCTGGAATCAAAAGGCATATGGAAACTATTTGCACTCTCATTGTGATCGGTTAAACCCCAAAACTAGACCAAGACTTATTCACTCGTTTTTACGCTGTTGAGCCGGTCTATAAAGACACCAAGAAAGTCATCCGGATAATACCACGAACAATCTTCGTCTTTCAAACTCTCCCCAATCATAATTTATTTTATCCCCTTTCTCCGTTTTCGTAGCAAACGTTGAGCATCTAAGTAATGGACGGCGGCGTTGCGATCCAACGGCCAATGAACTGGTCGACGATGCAGTCTTCCTCGTGCAAGTAACAAGACTGAGTTCGATTTGTTCAGAACACTATACACCTTTATAAAGGAAGGGTGCTATCTTTGTAGAATTCTAACTTAGCAGTGAAGTCCATCCGCTCTCGGTAATGAAAGACCACGAGGATCCGTAGGGAGATAGGAATATTTTGACAGGATTAGGAATGGCTCGCACTGGCTTCGCGCTTCTCCCCAGCAGATTTACGTTCATCCGGGAACAATGCATTTTATCGTAACCACCTCTATTCCGGAAAGCATAAGTGTAAAAGTGTCACAATCTGAAAGCGTCTCTACCCCCGGGGGTTACAAAATAATACAGTCAAAAGGCCAGTCTGTACCTCGCCTCTATATATGTTGCACGCTACCCCTTTAATTGTGGGCCCGAATTCGCCTGAACAAATATATATTTTGCAAATCTTCATTAAGGTTTGCTTTTTATTGGGGATAATATCTTTATCGCAAGATAGGCATTCGGCAGGAAGAAATATACTCTGCACCTGCAACACGTAGCCACGTCGTATTCCCCCAAAAAATATACAAACAAAGGATTGTCTGAGCAACTGCAGGAGTGCTATAGTGCTTCAATCTATTGATTATAAACACGGTGGTCGAGGTGTCAGTTTACGTCACAAAAGAAGTTTGTCAACAGGCGGTGTCTAAATAATATAGATTCTACTTCTAAAATATTAATATGAAACGTTCTTCGCTCTTAAATGTACGTATGCACCCGATTGCACGTTTCCCCCTGGTCGTAAATAGGCACGTTGATTGCTCTTTTTCTTTCTTTCTTTTTATTTATATCGGCTCTTGTTATAACCGCGTGACTGCGCACGGGATTGAAGAAGCCTGCTTACAGGGGGAAAAAACCTTACAAAAGATAAAATTATTTAAAGGTTTTATATACCATTTCAATGTTTACAAATTCACAACCCAGCGTAAAATTTCTTCAACCCAGCAGGCGATTGTTCGCCGCTTCGGAAAGCGAGTAAAGGTCGCGCCATAGGGTGCACGAACTCTGAAAACGGCACCGGTCAAAAGCCTTTTGTTAAAACTTCTGCTCACGAACGAAGTCAAGGTAAACTCACCTTGTAAATACACCGGTTGAGTTAATTACTAACAACGTTTTCTGCACACAGGCTTCTCGACACAAATTTATATAAATGTCTAGGAAGACAGAGGTGAAGTGAGGAAGTCCCGCAGTAGGAACGAAGTGCGCTCGCCGCCGTATAAAGGCTGTCCTTGAGGACTTTCCTTATTTAAAAAAAAAGATTCTAAGCTCATACCTTCCCGTGATGCCCTGAGAACACCAATCATTTGTCTCTCTTCGAGCGGTTGAGCCACTTAGAAGTGCGAGCAGTGTGGCACCCCAATGGTCACCCCTTCTTTGTGATCAAAAAGGCGGCCATTCTTTTTTGCCCCGAGACTGCGTGGCTATGCGGTGAGCAAGTCGTCTGCTTCTTGCCCAGGAGTGGCGGTGACGTCAGAACGACGCCAAGCTATGATTGGCTGATTGAAAAAAAAATAGTGAGTAGACCTCAATACCATATGCTTTGAGGTCTACCAACTATTTTTTTTTGTTTTTTTCAATCAGCCAATAAGAGCTCGGCGTCGTTCTGACGTCACCGCACCTCTTGCACAAGAAGCAGACGACTTGCTTTCCGCATTGGTGCCAATATCGATTTCCATTCCAGCTCATCACTGTCAAGTCTTTTAAGCCCGCAACGTTGTCAAGTATACACACCAAACCTTCGGAGCATAAAAAAAAATGGAAGTAAATGTCGAATATATTTAGACAGCAACGGGTTGGTCTGCCAGCGTTAATTCTGTGGCGACGTTTGGTATAGATTATAAATTTAGTCAGCGCAGTCCGATCGCTAACCTGGGTTTCGTTTAACGTACATACGTCAGGGAGTAGTCATTACGCGACAGGACGCACTTTTCGATTCTTGGCCATACCGAAACGGCAAGGGGCGCGGGGATCCAATCCAACAATTATATACTATATCCCTGACACCTGCAGATAGAGTATTCGCTCCACGCGCTCCCAGCTGCGGTGCCACCACGCCTAATAATATATGACCACCTATCGTCATTGGCAGCCAGAGAAACGCGCTTCTCGCTTTATGATTCGTTTTTTGGCTTTCTTGTACACTAAAGACGCGATCCCATTGGCTGTGCGGAGCCAATTAGGTGCTTCGCCACGACCCGCGTGTAACGCCGTCGGTTGCTATACGGGTAGAAACTGAGGGAGAGGAGGTGATGAGAGCGAGCGCGTGGGGACGCCAGAGATCCGAGCTCTGACGGGAATGATTAATGGGTAGAGGCAAAGTTGCCTTCATCTGTATACTCAACGTTCGGAAGCGTTCGAATGCGAACGCTGGACGCTGGCGTTCGGCGTCTGAAAGCGTTTGAAGAGTGAGTAGAGACGAAGGTAGCTAGCTTTGCCTTTACCCACTAATCATTCCCGTCATAGCTCGTCGCTCTGGTGCCCCCCGCGCACTCTCTCCTCTCCTCCTCTCTCCAAGTTTCTAGCTTCATAGATGTTTGTGTGTACGACGCCTCGAGGCCCGAATACATTGCAACCAACCTATATTCGCTTAGATATGCAATGAGTTTTTTTTTTTCCTAGCATACTAGATGAAAATTGTTGCTTTTCACGCCACCCACCCACCGGGGCGACGAAACAGGCGTCTCAACCCGCCCCGCCCCAACCCTTTCCCCCATTTGTGTTTGTGCACAGCGGTACACTGCTAGCGTAAACAAGCGGTCACCATTTTCTTTTACATTAAACTGTTGTAAAAATAAAAAAATAAACTAGTATTGTAGCAAAACTTCTCCATTCAGGGCAGCAGTAGTAAAGTTCACATTTGGGCTGGTTGGTAGCAACTAGCCCAACATCAGGGCAACAACTTAAGTGATAAAGTTTGGTGTCTCACGTTAAAATTCCGAAAAGCGTCGATGACGCGAGCTTGGGCCATCAGCGACACGCCGTGGAGGACGGCACGTGGAAGAGCTGACTCACCGAGCGGCCTTTCCTGCGTCTTGGATGGCGTGCGCACCACGGGCAGGCCAGAGCGGGCCTTGGACGCCCTGCGGATGCCCGTGGCAGAGGTCTCCACCTCGGACATGATGCCCGGGTCGTCATCGTACACGCTCGCCGGGGGCTGGTACACGGGGGGACCACGGACCCCTGGGAGCTGGTTCTGCACGAGCAGAGAGTTCGAGGGAGAAGAAGCATGTAAGAGGGCGCGTAGTGCAACAAAAATTAAGAGCCGTTGTGTGATTAACTCGGTAGTGAAAAACAAATAATTGAAGGGCAGAAACAGATGGAATTGAGATTCACTGTAATAAAGGTATCCTCACAACGAGCAGACGAGGAGGTGGGGGAAACAGTTGTAACTTGTAACCAAATGTTTTTTTTAAGGGTTTAGGTTCTTGCTGATTATCCATAAAAACTCTATTCCCGCAATGCAAAAAAAAAAAAAGAGGTAAACAAAAAAAAATGCAGATGTTTTGCGCCAAAAGTATAGAGTTTACGAAATAATACGTTTGTACATCAAGTTCCTTTTCGAGCCATCTTACATCTCTTCTAGGGGCAATAATTCGGAAAAGGTTTACGCATACGTAGTTGAAGTATAAACTGTATTGAAAACGCATTCTTTGTTTAGACATCCCGAGAGTGGAACAACCGGGGTTGTGTGCGTTGATGACAAACACGTTTCTTTTTACACTTTTCAAATTACCTCAAACGACCGCCTAACAATCTCTATGAGGTGATGTAGGTACAATGTAAATAAATTAATAAAAGGTCGGAATTTAAGTAAAAAAACAAGGGTGTTCCCATCGTCATTCACTAGGCTCACTGTGATTGTTTACCTTCTGCCTCACAGAACCATATAGACTCACAAACCTCTAAAAGGCGATAAGATAAGCAAGCTTCAGGGGCCTCTAGAAAGATCGCATAAAGCAGAGATGCATGCCGCCTCCAACCACTAGGCTTTCAGGGAGACGCATTTGCAGCCAACCCTTTATGAGGTGTGGCCCGGCATCGTTAATGCGACGCCTGCACGTGGGCCGTTTGCCCGGAAACTGCGTCCGCTTGCCTATCTCGTCACGTATCGTCGTTTTTTCGTCGTCACCTTCCGAAGAGACGTGGGCGAAATTCATACCTCGCGTTCCAGCGCGCCTGCCCATTTACTACACCGCAATAATGATGCCGGCACGACGAAAGCAAAGGTGGTTGGGACGCTGAAGTCATTACACGGTTGGCCATGCTTGTGGAACTAGTCGCAGTTAGAATTTTTATTCACGATCTACAATTCAAATGTCCGAAAGAAGGCTGGGATGGTAGGCGAACCATGGTTGACTGGCTTCGCCAGGCTATGCACCGAGCACCCCGGCCGTCCCAGGCTGCCAGTGATACGGAACTCGTGCAAGCCGTATGTTGAACACAACAGCTCAAAGTAGCCCCCTCAACAGGCCAATGGGTGTGTTTAACATCTTAGGTTACCTGGGAAGTAGCCTTCTTGGCGCTAACCCGACGAGAAGGATCCTTTTTTACCGCGGCAGTGACTTTGTTCGGGTCGAGCACAGGAATGCGGTCAATTTGTTGATGTCTCGTGTTCGATTTGGGCTGTAACGTGCTCTAACCTTTAGTAGTCATACTTCCTAGCTCGATCAGGATTGAAGAAGAAAGGTGAAGAAGTTTCTGACGGTGCTACTTAATGCTGCATTCGAGTGAAGCAGGGGAAAGAACAAAAGATAAAAAGGGGTCTCAAATGAAAGCGGGACGGTAAAGCGGTATCCGACGGCTGACACCGGAGAACACTGCCCAATTAAAGCGCGCGACAAAGAAAAAAAAAAGGAAAAAAGGAAAAAAATGAGGTATTACGTTTAATGAAACATTTAGTGTGAAAACATTTTTTTCCGATGCCATTAAAGTTTTCGTTGCCGTCTAGGTGGTTCTGAACCAAAGTGTGGAGCTACGAATCTTCAGTTAGAGGTTTAAAATTCCAACCCTGGTGCTTGCAATTTGATGTCGGTCTTCTGTCAAAGTCGGCGCGGAAATTCCTTTTTCAGTTTCAATTTGATTTTTTTTTTTGTTTGAGAAGGGCAGTGAGGAAACAAAATTTAAACAAGCTGACCGTACCGACAAAAACTGGGAACTACGGAATGTGTAGAGCGAAAACTACAACCTAGCAGAAATTCACGCCACGCGGCTTGAGGTCACGTGACGTGGTCAAGTCACATGACATCGTCATTTCCCTGCTAAAATTAGCCTGGAGATCGACGTCACATGACTTCACTTTCCCGCAAAATGTAAAGGGGAACATTGACGTGAGAGTAAATCGCGACAGTTTTCTCGTGGAATTCGGCTAATAAAACACATTCTTTGTTTAAAAAGCAGCATGAATCATGAGGTCCTTGCCTCTCCTTTACGACTGTACGAAAGTGGTTGCACATCTCAAAACATAATACACAGATCAAAACAAACAAACGCAGCAATAAAACGAACACGGCGGATACGAGCATGAAAAGTTTACTTAAACCAAAATAACTTCCAAGAGGGGGAAAGAAATGTCGTCAGCGTTCGCAAATTTCTTACCCACTTTCTCTTTCTTTATGAGAAACAGCTTTTTTATTTTTCTGATAATCGATTTTTTCCTCTCTTTTTTTTGGGGGAGGGGTATATTTGTTTATACCAATTAGTGTATATAAAAACTTTTCTACATAAAATAGGCGCATAATAAAAGGGTGCAATCAAAGCACTTTTAAGTACCCCAAAAGGTTCAATATAGTCATGAATAAACAGTCTTCGATTTTTAGCATAAATGAGTGTAAAAAAAAACCGTGTCTCCTAACATGTTATTTAAACTAAAAAATAGGCAAAAAAAAGCAAAAAAACAACAAAAAAACAACAACATAATACGGAGGATGTATGCTTGCAACCACGCACCCTCTTGAGTAGTTGTCTTCAGTCGTCCTCCACATTTCTTGTTCTAATATCCAAGATTTCAGGCGAACAAATGCAGGTTCCGTGGCACTCTCCAAAATAACTATAAAGGGCAATAATATATAAAAGTAATTAATACTATTTAGAATCTCGGGAATGTATTGTACCTTTTATTTTAATGTAGGACAAATGGTTTGTTCATCGGGTCTTATAAACGAAATTTGCAATTAATTTAATTTCTGTACACCTGAAAAAAAAATATTGTAACATTCTCCGTCAGACTTATAGCACTCACCTCAATTTAAATCTTATTGTTTTTATAAAAAAAATGCTTTATTGCCCCCCCTCTCTCCCCCCCCCCCCCAAAAAAAAAAAGAAAGACAAAATGTTTCGCAGTCTTTTCCGTGCTTAAATTTAAGTCTAATCACGGTTAAAACGCGCTCACACTAATAACCAGCCTAACTGATTCACCTAAAACATTCCATGTATTTAGATAATTCTATGCGAACTCCTTGTTTAGCAATCTTTAATCTAAAAAGAAAAGAAAAAGAAAAGTAACCCTTGAACTTAGCCCCATTTAGCCGTCTGATCTCCCACCATTTAGCTAAAGGGGTGCTCCTCCACAGTGCTGCACCGCCATTTTTCATTCCCCAATATTCTCGAAATTGCATTTTCTCCGGCCTCTTATTTACAACAAAGAACGTATACCTTATTGAACAACCCGCATTCATACAAACAAAAACAAAATTATAACGTGTGCGATTTGTAACGGAGACTGCGATGTTGCGACGTACACTTGAGGTTCCATATGGTTCCGGGTGTTGTATATGTATAAGGAAGCGTACCCGGAAATTATTCATAATCAATGCGCTCGGATCGATCGAGCGATGGGAGCATTTCTATGTTTTATTGTACCGTCCTGCTTTCTAAAGAGACCGTAATTACGCCGTTCGCTCAGATGCCCAAAATCCGAATAAAGCGGTCGTTAACGAAGCAAACGCGAGGCACGCTACACCCAACCGCAATATTACGAGATTCAACCTCAGGAATACTTACAAAACCAAATTTAAAAAAAAATATATATTACGAGAAAGGAGTAACAACATTAACCCCCTTTGGCTGTTCGAAACCATTTGTATCGTTGGAAGAAGAAGAAAAGAGGCAGTTGTTTGTTTGAATAAACTTTGATTGTCTGAATAATGTGATGACAGAAAAAGAAAATTAACGTCATTCTCACGCATTGAGTTAGGCCTTATTACGTACAGAGTTTCTGGGTAGGGGGGGGGGATAAGAGAGAGGGTATAGTGTTTTATGCTTCAACCACATAAATAAATTACGCGTCGCGGAACGCTCATTTTCCGCTCAAGTGTAGTGCTAGCCGTCCGGACCAGATGCCAAAGTTTCGGAGATTGCCGCTGCCCGATTCCAAAGTTAAAAGGGAATTTCTGAAATGTTTAATGAAACATTGGTGCCCGTTCCCGGTACAGCCGACGCCCTTCATCTCCGTGCGCCCATGGGCATCGTCAGCAGCCTTTTTTTTAACTTAATATTTTCGAAAATTGTTTGTAACGTTTGAATCAGATCACTGCAAACTACGAAACTTCGCGTATTTGGGCGAAGACTGGGTATTTAGCAATGTGTAATTTATTTTGGGGGAAAAATAAATTACACATTGTAATTAAAATGTTTTTTTAATACACGGTACTTTAAATCTGTGCACGTCGGTTTTAGGATGGTAACATCATCATTCTGTGACACTATATATATATATATTTTCCTCTCATCTGGAGCACGAGAAAAATCCTCTCCCGGCTCGAACTCCTAACTTTCGACCTGTGCTACGGCGCCATTCTTCTTTACGGTTTTCGTTCGTCATTGACACTTGATCCCGCACTATTGGCATCGGGTACTAAAAACAAAACAAAAAAGTGTCGGAACCTTAAGTATAAGAACATAGTGAGGCACCCTACAGTGGGGCGTCGTAAAATTAGCACGCGCCTCTTTTACCGTCTCTCCCGTCCTCGTAAATGTCGGCCCATCTTGCAACGAACGTTGCTATATACTCCGTTTCACCTCGACATGGACCGCCGACGACACTACGAGCCAAATCCAAGTCAATCCAATGCCACGTGCGTGTCACGTGACCGTTGGAAAGGTGGGAGCAGCGACGCGCATATAGTCACGTGATAGGCTCGCAGTGCTGAATTGGCTGAGATTGGTCGCAGCGTCCGGGCCGGTCGATCGTTAGCTGAAACGGAGTGCAGAGCCTCCCTCAAATCTTCACAGTGACAACTATAAAGATTAAAAAAAGAAGATTCATCTGTTTTCTTTTTTTTTTTATGTGGGCCTTATTCTGAAACTGATTGCGTGCAGCTACAGAATAATTATTTTTGTTTTATTTCCGCGCGATATGTTAATGTGATTCACCAAAATCGTTCTTCTGGTTCTTAATGTAGTCAGGCAAATCTTCGCATTTAGCAGCAAAAGAAACGAGGTCATATAGAGAAAGCAATTACGCCGATGAAAGCGTCAGACCTTTTAGAGTAGTCGCGCTTTTTTTTCTTTTTTTCATAATTAGGGATCCCAGACCAAAGTTTAAGATAAAATAAGCGCCATCTTTGTGAGCTTTTTTTTTTAAAGATTTGTCATCAGATATTAAGTAATAAATAAAAAAGAGACCGAATTGATGACAGCCGCCGAAGGAGAGCTCACAGGCAGAAGAAATCCCGAAAGAGACGAAAGCCCGAACTGGAATCTTGACGAGACACTTTTCCTCTCTACCTCTATATAAAAAAGTTTAGTACGTATCGCAGCAAAAAAGACAACCCCGCATTACTTTTTCTCGCCAACTTCACAGTTTTTAGTCCAGAAGTAGTGATCCTCGTACAATAGTTTATTCTGTTTTCTTTTTTTCTCAAGTCACATGGCGTAGGGGGATTTGGATGGTTGCTCATATAATATTAACGCACTTAATTACTGAGGCTCGGGATTAATCGCCCTCCCATGTTGTAAGTTTGAAGCCAGGATGAAGTTATAAATTTGTTATCGGATCCATAAGATATTTATTTCCCTCTTTGTGCGCCTCTACTGGGCCAACAACGATGTTAGGGTCATTGTTACTGTAGTATGCGCGACGTCCGGACGAGTTACTCTATATAATCACTCACGGCTTCAGACACGCCTGGTTTATTATGTTCACGTTATTTCGTGATTAGTTTTTCGACGTTCTCAACCGTCAATGGCAATACGGATCGATAATAATACTCACGGAACTCGACACACCCTGAGTATCTTAAGTTATCAGTAACTCTACTACACAATACACTACATTGCATCTGAAATACGGATGCATTTTGAACGGCATACTGACATCTCTTTGAAGGCGGCGTGGATGTTCAGGAGCGTTTATAAATTAACAACAACAACAACAAAAAAATGTTAAGGCATCGTATTGCGGAAATTAAACAACCACCGTGTTACACTTCTAGACGCGTATCTTAGCCGGGCTGTATTACAAGGAGGTCAATAAAAAAATTAAAAACGCCTATTCGCTGGCATAATATTGCACGCACGTCTAAATCCCGAAATTGAAGTAAATATATACAGGGATTTTCACAAAAGGTGGACGAATTCTATATTGCGAAAACTACGCATTGCACCAAAAAACGGGTTGTGTCGTTTTGATCCTGGGCCAGGGGCCTATTTAGGAAAATGATGGAAGTTCGGGATAATTAAGTTGTTAATTATTTTCTCGTAATTATTTTTTTTAGATATGAAGTTTAAGGGCATGGTTTCATTTGGAAACTTGCTGAGCATCATCGAAACACAATAAATTAAAAAAAATTAGAGTGCGATAGAAGGCACGGGTTGCATTATTCAGATTTCTGAAAAACCGCACTACTTCGACGGGTTTTTAAGTTTCGGTTTGCAATCGGAGCGCTTCTCGGCACCGGCGGCACCGTGCCCCGTGGAGAAATAGTGCAACCTGCCCATGCTGCGTTCCGCGAGGACAGCGACGCAGATGTTGGTTGGCATATATATATATATATATATATGATGTTTCGAGCGGTCCCGCTCGGAACGTCGTAATAAACTTTACGCATCTTTGACTTATTAACTTTTCCAGGTTCATTGTTTTACATTTACCTATATATATATATATATATATATATATATATACGGTATGAGTTCAACGTAATGGTGGAGTACTGGAAGCCTATATATATAAGTTTCAAAGGACGCTTTTCTTCAGACGTACGATATATATATATATATATATATATATATATATATATATATATATATATATATATATATATATATATATATATATATATATATATATATATCGTACTCTGAAACTTTTGTCACCTACAAACAAAAATCTCGCGTAAAAGCTAGAGTAACAACACTCATTAAACGCTCGGTCTACAAAAAATATTTTGAGGTAACAAAAGAAATTTAGTGGGCCATCTCCAGTCGCAAAATAAATATCGTATCTTTAACTTTCGTTGTATCTTTTCAATAGACAAGTAAAATGGTTCAAAAATGCAAAAGGGTTAAGAATTAAAAAAAAAGAAAAACAAGATAGCATTACGACAAACACACAACGTTGTCGACGCTTTGTGTTATGTAAGTGTGTGCTACCCTCCCGTCCCCCTCCCCTTCTTGGTCAACCGCAAAAGTCGAGTTTTTGGTCATGTAGGTACCGAAAAACCAGTTCGCATCACTCTTATTCCTTAATTACTAATAAACAATATTTAACGAGAATGTGAATTATCAAAACGTGCCTACATTGAAATATCTTCTTTTTTTTTTTTTAATCGGAGACGTGAATTTTGAGCATCGCCACCACGTGACAGGCCGTAAAAATATAGTAGAATCCGATTTCAGAACGATTTAAATACACTAGGATCAGGGATCGTGCATCGATAAACCCCGAATAGACCTGCGAGCCCTGTTTCACATTTCTAGGTAGTGTCAAGAATTGCGCGGAACTGCTAGCTAATAACAACAAACAAATACAACAATATCATATACTTCACTCCCAAGGAGAGAAAAGGTAAGCCCAGTGGCCAGTGGGTGCTTGTTTACTGATATATGCAGTGTCATTTGTCAGGGTACTTTTAAAGACAACAAAAAACAAGGTAACAACACAACCTTCATACGTGCAGTGACATGAGGTCATTGTTCATATGGCTATCTTTTTATATACTCGAATGTCACGGTGCCCACCATTACAGATATCACCAAAGTTCACCGATGTCTTATGGGAACTAAACCTAAATTTTATTATTGGTGCTGACTCATTTGTAACGGCGTCTTATAAGATTACTAGTTCTTAAAAAGGTAAGAAAGTTCGGCAAGCCAGAAGTAAGGTTTCCGCACCTTACCACTCGAAGTTACTTACTTCAGTGACATGTGCCGATTTCCTTTCGCCAAAAATTGTGATGAAGTGCTTGGCTGGATTATAGCGTATGAGGCGAAGCTGATTAGCATATGATATCACATTAGGCAAAACCCAGATGTTGAAGCTAACGCAAAGACAGAACTTTCAAGACAAAAATGGAACATATGTTTTCCGACTCCTTATTCAAGGATGCCATCCCGTTAACCCTTTGACCTCAGTGATGGCCCACTTTCATAAATGAACGAAGGTGCCCTTCACGTGGAAGCCTTACGGAAGACCATCCAAAACACGCAGAAAGTAAAAGAAGTGACTAAGAACAACACCAGCTCCTCGCTCTCATTACTTGAAGACATCAAACTCGGATGACAGGACAAAGCAATGCCACGCGGTCGGCGCACGAATTAACTTTGCGAGTCTGGTACCTCGACAGCTCGCAGGAAGAATACGTCCAGCATTAATTGGACTTCCCAAAATAACACAGTGTTGAGGCTGGCAGAGTACCGTCACATAGAAACCAGACAGCTTAAACCACAGCAGCGAGGATCTACGCGAAGCGCTCTGCCCTTGACGTGTGGGCAGCCGCCGGCACTGTGACAGTTGCGGCCCTCCGCTCGGACACCTTCCCTATGTCGCCTCGAACCACAACCCCTCTGTGGATACCCATGGCTTCTCTGGGAGACACAGCGAGCAAGGGAGTGGACTATTCCACGACGCCGGACTATTCGACGGCCTCTCGCGGAGCGTTGCCCTTGAAGAAAGTGGGAAAAGGGGGACAGCAGTGTCCCCCCGCACTCACGCTGTCCTTGTGTTGCGTCTGGGCGGCTTTCTTCGAGCCCCTGAGGGGCCTGTCTGCAGAACCCGGCGGATGAGCTGCTTGTGTCTTCCGGTGGGGGCAGGGGCCGGCTCGGGGGACGACTGACCCGACGAGCTCGGGGACCCTGGTCTGAGCCGGCTGATGGCGTTCAGCATGGCCCCCCCAAACGTAGCCCGCGCTCCGCCAGGGAGCTCCGGCCGGCTCGGGTCTGCCTCGCTGGCTTGGGGGTGCTTGCGCCTCGAGCCCCGCGCATGCGCCCTAGTGGCCGCCCACTCGCGTTGCCGAGGCAACGAGCCCCCCGTCCCCGCGGCAACGCGGATCCATACTCGCTGCGCGGAGGTGTCCGGTCGTCGAGACGGCCGTCGGACTCAATCGGCGCGGGGGGCCGAAGAGGAGGGGGGGGGGGGGGTTCACCCGGCGTTCGATTGGGCGACCGGGGTGTGAACCGCGTTTGACGGGGTCCCGGATGTGGGGTACGCACGTTACGGTTCTGGGTCAATGAGGGGGTCGAGGCTAGTCAGTCACGGAGAGTGGACTCTTACGAAAGCGGGACTTGACGCAGCTGTCCTCGAAGAGCCCCTCCTTCCTTAAAAGTCCCGAGTTATGCAGCTTCTTCTCCTTCGGTTCTCTTTTCTTGTTTTTTGCTTGTGAGGAAGAAAACAGGTGACAGGAGCACGCTTGGTTGAACTGGCCTTTTTTCCTCTTCTGCTTCGCCCACGTGTCTGTCTTCGTTTCTCTTGTTTTCGTATTACATTCATTTTTATATTTTTTATACGTCTGTTTTCAAGAACGTCTTTTCGAGTTTCTTTTTTAATACAAGACGCGACGTATAGCACGTCGTATTAGATGCCAATTCTCTACAACTATTTTAATTTTTTTCTTATATTTCTCAACATTTTTATTGACTAAACAAGTTGTTAACATTTTTTTTACTTCTTAAAGACTATTCATTTCTTTTGTGAACCTTCAATTCTTTAAAATTGAATTATGTCGTGAACTAATCTCAGTATATGGATCAAGAACTGTTCAAATAATTTCTTGTGATTATATTGATGCCTATTATATTTTACAATGTCATTTTTAAGTAGCGAGGACAGTTTATGCTTAGGCATGACTAGCTTATAATTAAAAAGAATAGATAACAACAAAACTGAAGCAGAATGTGTATTTAGGTGCCTTAGCTAAGATTCTAATTCATAAAAACAGTGGGTATAAAAAAACAAGGAAGTTAAAAAAGGAAAAAGTAAACGACCTTAGCGATATATGCTTTTAACCTCTTTGTAGATAACCCGCTTCGGTGTGAACTTCGCCTCTATTGAAAAGAACCCGCCGGGCAGGGAAGGCCTCATGTCAAGTCAAACTTCGGGTCTCTCATTCGGAATCGAATCAGATCCTTCGAAGGACTACAAACTCCGCTAGAATCCAAATAATGGCCAGCATCATCAGAACCGTCGAATCCTCTTCTCTCGTACCTTGTTTTTTTCAAGACTTCACATCTCTTGACGGCGCGTCAGCGACTGGAATCTGGAATGCCGCACATAGTTTCAGGAATGCTTGTCTAAAAATAACTGAAGATGTCCACACCGCCCTGGAAAGATCAAAAAGCTCTCAGAGTTGTTCGCATGTCGTATTCCAGTAGTCTTTGAGGATCCCCGTCTGGTGCCTCCAGGGAGTGTTCTGCTGAGCTAAGGAGCCGAAGAGCTTGGGGTGACGAACCTACTTCTTAGGTAAAGGCCAAAGTAGCTCACATCTGACAGAAGCTCTCCAAGTCGATGTCCAATCTTGCATCGAGTTAAAAATGCCGAGGTACGTTGCGACGTGATGAAATGGCTGTGGATTTGTGCTTCAGAAAGTAGACTTACAGATGAATGTATAAAAACTCATTTCACAATGCACTCGATGGAACTTTCAATTGGTGGTAATTCTGCTGCTGAGTCAGCGCGGGTTTACGCAAGTTACGCCTTATTTAAAATACAGGTTTACAGGTGGCCCTCTCGCTTGAGCTCTAGATGATATTAAGAGAGCTGTGCTTGATAAACTATACTGTTTGATTTATCGGACGCATCCGTTGTTATCTGGTTTTGACTCGGATCCATGCGTGTATAACGTAACATGTTGGATTTTAAGGGTTGGTTTATGACAACGATTAGAATTAAAACAGTACGAAAAAATGCAAAACACAAGGAGTGAGAAGATAGACGAGCCAAGCTGATGCCCTTGACTTTAGCACGTAAGTAGAAACTCTGAATATTGACGTAACAAAGTTGACTGCACTTTCATTCCTGAAAACAAGAGAGCCAACCGTGTAGGAATACAAAACTCAAAAAAGCACAGGTGTTGGTCTGTCTTTTGACTAGATTGTTTCTTGATGCCTATTACGGATCATTCCTTTTCTTGGTAACATATGCGCTGTATTGCAGGCGTTACCGAAAAAAAGATAACGACGTGCGTTACTCGTTACTCGCAAAATAAGGGAACGCGTTACCGTTCTACGGTACCTCAAAATAAAAGGAACGCGTTACTGTTACCGTTACTGATAAAAAGAAACACACGTTACTCTCGCGTTACTTTTTATTTAACAATTGACGTTAACAGCAATTTCTGTTTTTTTGTTTGGCGGCAGTGTTTTTTGACATTGGGACAAGGCCGTGGGCGTTAGGGTTTTCTAATTTGGGACTTTTAACGTGGGGAAAAGACGGACATTATTTTCAAGGTATGTTGAATGAGTGCAATAATTAATGACTTGGCGCCTATACTCCGTTTCAGTTTAGGTCGAGGCGCAGACGACGCTACGAGCTAATGGGACCAATCAAGCAGCTTTAAAATCGCGTCACTGGGCCTTTTTTGTTTATGATTGGTTCAGTGGTGATAGAACACGTACAGAAACGTGACGGACACCATGATGGTGCCCTTCTGACGCTGTTTGGTTAGTCCCACCAGCTCTTAGCGTCACCTGCGTCTGAACGTAAGGTAAAACGAAAGTAAAAGAAACCCGAAAAAATGCAAGTGTACTTTTTTCAGGTCTTAGGAAGATGTAACGAGTAACGTAACTGCGTTGCCCGTTACTCGAAATAAGTAACGTAAGTACGTTACCCGTTACTATTTTGAAGAAGTAACGAGTACGTTACTACGTTACCGGTATCGCCGTTACTTGTAACGCGTTACCGCCAGCGCTGCATACGCACTTTGAGCTATCTTTCAGAAATGACTGAAATTAGAGCGGAAAGCATACGCTTCAAAATTAGAGCAAGGCATCCACGCTGGCCTTTTTATTAGCGTATCGGCACTCCTTATAGCTTCCTCGATCGGACTAGGACTCGCATCGCATTCGACGTGAAGACGACGCTTGCCAAAAAGCAACTCGAGCCCAAGCTCGATCTCGACACAGACTGAGCGCCGTCAAGGCGCCCCTCAAAGTCGATGTTGGCTTCCAGAGTCACGGACACTGAAACGCCATCATATAATTTTATGTTTTATATTTTAAGACAAAGCTTTTTGGAGCCAGTGCACTTCATGCCGCCCAATGTAAAAGGTTAGCAGAAACAAACTGATAGAGCAGGATTATCACACTTATCAAACCAGGTAACCTTTAACGTGACCTTGGTTGACCGATAAGTTGTTTGGACTAAAGAATAAATGAAATGCTGAATTAAGCGAAGGTCTACTATTCAGTTAATCGTGCATCGTCATGAACCGTACTTAAAATCAAATCAAATCAAATCAAATCATCAGATGAACCTCGGATGTTTTCGTCTGAGCACTCAAAGGTATTCAAAACCGTTTTCACGTTTTGCACTAGAGTCGCTGACAGCTTAAGGAAATGCCGGACGTAGTGAGTTTTGAGCATCTCATTGTGGCTCCTAAGCCAAAGGGATCGCGGCGTTAGCCGATAAAAAGTCCTAAGTACGAATCACAAAACAGAAAGCGTGAACATAAAATCTGGCTGTATGTTTGTTCCCTCTGCCAAACGCGCTTAAATGCGGTAGCTTTATAGTGAGGGGGGTGCTCTTGGTTGGGGTGGTGCCTAGGGCAGGGTTTTGTATGGAAACAGATTACGTCACGCTATCGTCTCTTTGTGACGCTGCGCGCGCTTCCCTTCAACGCCACCCATATGCAATGTCTTTGCGATTAATTTTCTTGTTCACCGAGAGTGCGGAAGCGCGCTTTCATGCCCTTTCCATTCCTCCTTGTTCCACGCACTCTTTCTACCCCACCTGCTTCTGCTCCCTTCGTTTTTGCCCTTTCCGCACCTCTCAGCTCCGTCAACGCTCCGCGCGCTTGCTCACACCACCTGCTTCTGCTCCTCCCGTTTCTACGCGCTGTATCCGTAACTCAGTCAGCAGCGCCCTGGTCTTCGACGCCGATAACCAGGTTTCGATCCCTAACACCGGTTGCCGTGTTCTTTTTTTTTTTCAAGATTGTTTTGTTTTAGGGTATTGACCGACTTACACATTTCTTGCTTACTCGGCTTAAATTTCACATCAATGAAATAGCTTATTTAATCTTTCGCACCATTCGGTACTTAATTTCTTGTGTGTTTTATACCGTGTATTGCGAGAATTATAGACTCAAAAGTCAAATCACCAAAAACCGATTGGCATATCTCTTTTTTCCACCACGGTCTGAAACATGGCATGCTCATTCGAATGGAAGGACACATTTTTTTAACCTTTTTGTTTTCAAAACGTACTTCGTATAAAACCGTGCTTCCAACCTAATGTGACAACTAAATATTTGATTAAATATGTAGGAGCATTAACTAGTTATCACTAATTCTCTGAGCCAAATCAATCGTTTTTACTGCGCTTGTTCCCGCCTATCTAGCCCTCAGTTTAAAAATCTGACCTTGACACCATAAAAAATACATAAATTACACGGAGATGAGTGGCATCATTCTCAGCGCACCGGCGCACTCTTAATTTTAATGCGTTAAAATTTGAACACTCGTTTTGACGAAAACCCGGCGGTGTCTTCCGTTTGTCGACGCCGGGGAGTAAGGGAGAAGGAGGGAAGAGGATGACGCGTGCGACGCTCCCATTGGTTCAAAGCGCTGACGTCAGTACAAGTCAACCTTTCCCTATCTCCGCGGCGCTGACAAACTGACAGACACCGCCGGGGTTTCTTCAAAACGAGCCCTTTCGTTTTTGTCAAAATCAGGCGCACAGATAGCGCGAAGCCAGAGAGGAGGAGGCGCCGCGCAACAACTTTAGATAACTCAGCCGTAATGCTGAATGAGATGGCGTCATCAGAGAAGGCCAACGCTGGACACAGATTGGAAACGAATGTCGCGTTAGCGCTCGGCTTCGAGTCAAGTTTGAGCCGAACGTTGACGCAATCGTCATGTCCAATCTGTGTCTAGCGCTAGCCTTATCTGATGACGCCATCTATTTCAGCACTACGGCTTTGTGATCTAGGAGGTGTTGAGCTGCGGAGCGGTGGAGTGCGGGCGACTTACGCGCCATAACTCAAACCTATTATTTTCGATTCTCACAAAGAGCCGACGATTACTCAAGAAAGTCTCAAGCCGTCCAAGGACCAGTTTGTGTTTTCTAAGAATGATTTGAATTCATCGACAGTCTCCTGCGATTAACAGCATGAAGTGTCTTCTAGAAGTGTAACAATAGCGTGTCTTTCTTTTTCGATAGGTTATTTTACAAATTTTTTAAGATTTTTATTAGCTGCGAGGTCCGTTAGCTGTCTCTAGCAAAAGCCTCACCGGTACTCGCCAGCTGGACCTGTTTTTTTATGCTCTAAATGTTCGCATGCCCTTGAAGTTAGTGCGATGAAGCCTGTAGTTCGAGACAGAATTATCATTTCCAGCGCTCACTAATGCATTCTTGGAAAACCGTACTTCACAAAAGCAGTTTTTTTTTCTTTTTTTTATTATTATGAGTAGGCGAAGCCCGTCTATTCCACATTTTCCTTGAAGAAAAGGTAAGAATTGTATATGGGCCCTTCAAGTTTGATGTCTTTAGGTCAAGTAAAAAAGACAATGTCTCATCACATGACAGATGGTGGTTATAAGCTTCCGGAAACTTAGAAGGTAGGTCAAACTCTATCGATTGTTCATCACGCTTAGTAGAAACGCCCGCAAATAAATCATTCAAATTATTAGCAATTGCATGAGTGTCATTTGTAATACCTTGCTTTTCATCTAGTGTATCTAGCTATAGAACAAAGTTTCTGGAATTGGAGGGGGCGCCAAAGGCTTGCAAAACTTCTGAAGTGAATCGCGGATAAAGGTTTGAATAATATCATTATAAAACTGGTATTTCGAATCCTTTATCAAACACATCAGTTCAGGCTTGAGAAATTATTCAGTATCACCGAACTGGGTATCTGGCAGTACATTTCTTTACGTACCCTCACTTTTACTTTAAAATATTAACTTTTTCTCGTGATCCAAGCACGATATACAATTGATTTTAATTTTATTACAATGGTACCTAATGAGGCACATATTTACCATCTCATTGCATTAAGTCTCAGTCAGAGATCATTTAGACTAGCTGAGTCATCACGACTTAGTTTCTCAAACCGACCAAAGCAGTTTTCTAGTTCATCGAGCGTATCAGAGTCAATAGCTACGTTAAAAAATCCACAAAATTAAACAAACCTGAGTACTTTTCCAAACTGCGTCATCATCATGCTAACAATAAAATGGTGTGAAAATTCAGTAAGCGATTTCGGTTTATTAGGTCGAAGTGCAACACTTTTGCTCCATAAAATGAGATAAAGGACTGGTCTACTAATAACCTGGACACTTGTATAATTTTGAACTATATGATTTAGACCGCGAGTTAAACACAGATTGATAACAAGGGCTGCTTGGCGTTCACGCGTTCCAGGTAGCATTTCATCTGACTTCAGGTCTGGGACATTAAGATCTATCATTCCGGTACACAGCACCCATGATCAATTCTTAGGTAGCGATATAAACCTTGCTCCTATCGGTTTAAATATCGGGAGGATTTTGAATAACCGCGTTTGTTATCCCATTATACCCTTCCCCCCCCCCCCCCCGAGTTATATCCAGGCGGGCAAATCTTGGAGTCAAGGATATAGAGGTGAGGCCATGTTTACGTTCCCACCATTCTATTCAGTACGGCTGCTGTTAAAATAAATGGGGTTCCAAGTTTCCTTAAATTTACATTCGATAAGTGATTATTTGTGAACACGTATAGCCTCACGTTGTTCTTGCGGGAAAGTGGTTGTGCCGTCATTCTTTTTTTTTTTTTTACGTCAATTTCGTAGATAAAAGTTTTTTTTGTTTATTTGAGAGCTGAGGCCCAGCTGTTCGACGTGGATGCACTTCACAAAAATGTCGACTCCCGAGTCGACGGCCGTGGCTCGGCCACTTCCGGCCGTCCCGTTTACAACTCACGCAGCACATGTCCGGCAGATGCTGCTGCTGCCGCTGCTGCCTCTAAGACCAAGCCAGGTTTGGGCTGGAGGTGGGGAAGAACGGCGGGGAGACCCACCTCGAGTTCGACGAGCGAGCACTGGAGCGCCAGCTCGTGGTCCGTCGAAAGGGATTGCTGACGCCGTGCCACGGGCCTCCGCACGGTGTGACCGGGCACCCACCACCGCCCACGCCACCGCCGCCGCCGCCGACGCCGCCGCTACCGGGACCAGGGACCCAGTCCGCGGACTGCTTGCCGCCTGCTGCACACAAGGGGACGGGCACTCTGTAGCTTCGATGCATATAGACCTACTCTTTCTCTCTCTCTATCTCTCTCTTTCTGTTTCACTGTTTCTCTTATGCCGAATGGTCAATCTACGCACCTTAATGTTTACAGAATACCAAACTAAAACGAAAGGTGAAAGGGCTTTCGTTATTTTTTTTAATCGCCGACACTACAGCTAATTTGTTTCAACGATTTGGTATCATTTCATCCCACGCGAAATCATTCATGGCCAGTCGTTTTGATTCGATTTGAGGACGCTCCGTTGAAATTGCCTCTGCACTCATTCACAGAGCGGCGGCCTCCGCGATAACGGCTCGCTTGTAATCGCCCTAATTATGGCAAGCGGGGAGAGCGAAACGATCCGCCGTTAATGCAACTCGTGGCGGCGTCAGCGTTTGATTCCGCTCTGCTTCTCCGCTTCCTCGCGAGTGGCAAAGTTTTGAATGCGCGGAGTTCGTATGCAGTGCACCGACAACGTTCGAAACACGGCAGGTTCACTCGCCGCCCAACGCACGAGGCGTCATTCGAGCTTTTGTCTTTATTTCTACCGCCTCCACCTCATATTTTGAATGGACCTTTTTCACATACCGACGGCACCAGGCGGTGGCTGTACGAACTAAAAATCGAGGAAGGGACCTACCTGCGCTACCAGTCGATAATGGGAGCTACGCTACCAGTTTCTTCGTTCTCTGAGCAGCGGGGCGTGCTTCCAACGCGCCGTCCAAGTGGGGCATCCGTGGCGTCCACTTAAACGTCGTGTTATTCTTTCCGTCCGCTTTCTTTTTTTGCGTAACACAATTATATGTATGCTGCAATTACGTTTTCTACTCGCTGATCCACAGCCTCCTTCCGAATTTCCTCGATTTTTCGTGCACACTTCCGCCGCTTGGCATCGGGCGCTCGCGCGTGCGCAGAACGCTTCTCGGAAAAGGTCCATTGCTACCATACGTTGGCAGCCATACACATACCCTCAGTCTTGTTATATACAGTGAAAAATGTCCTGTTCACTCTTTATTGCTCTACTGCATAGATATACGTCACTTCTTTTGGGATAGTTGGTGCATGAGGCTGAACAAACTTGTAAGCACAAACAGAGACGAACACGAAGAAAGGGACACGAACAAATGCTTGTTCGCGAGCCCTTCTTCGTGCCCGTCTCTGTTGGTGCTTACAAGTTTACTGTGCGCAGTTATATTTGTTGTTGTTGTTTCACCACCACCACCACCATCATCATCATCATCATCATCATCATCAACATCATCATAACCATCATCATCATCATTATCACCATCATTCTAATGATACGAATTCCGGTGGGCCGCGGCGCGGCTGGAAGGCCAGTGGCTCGAAAATAGGACACCATACTGTCGGTCGTGTTTCGCAGTGCGTGCTCGGAAGTCTCTGGTCAATGACAACCTGGGAAACAAAAGGTGTCGCAATTTCTGAGGTTCCGGCACAAGTCGACAAGGAAGCCAAAGAACGAATCACAAAGCATAAAACAAGAACGTGCAACGCCTTGAGATTTTTTTTAATGTTTTCGGGGATTCATGCTTCTATCTATCGCCCACCCAGAAGAACGATCCCGATTGTATGAAATGTGCGCTGAAGGGCATAATCGTGCGGCCTTCCTAATCAGGGAATTTGTTCTTGGCAGGAGATAAATGTGAGCTAGTTCAGAGCATGTGCAGCGATATGCCGTCCCGCCAATTTAAAACCCTATACAACAAAGGGCTACGTTGTCCTGCTATGTATCATTCCTTCGTAATTTCTAGGTTGCTGCGCATTCTTACTAAAGTAACCTTTTGTATCTATCTTTCCGGAGATAAAAAAAGAAAAGATTCCTCTCTCAAATAAAAGTAATAAAAAAGTCAAAATAAATAATTAAGTATAAAACGAAAGGCTGTTGCCCCATCTATTTTAAGCCCGGCCCCCACTACTCGTCAACACAAAATGAAAAGAGCCTTAAATAATGGGACGAAGACAGGCAAAACGCCACACTGGGCGGTTGTCCTCAGTGGGTAAGACAATTTTGAGCGGCGGGGCAATTTAGGGAAACATCGGCTCGTCCGCCCCCAGCTTCGTAAATCTAAAATAGAGTGCACTGATGTGGAAGCTACACGTGGGCGTGGCCCCGTAAATAACTTGTTCCGCGCGTACGAAGCGGCACCCGTCTCAGAACCAGAGGCGATGACTAATCGACGAGCGCGGAATTCGACACGCGCCAGCCTTGTGGAGCGAAACAACTGATCTCTATGACGATTTGCTGGATCGCTGATTCCCGCTTTGAGACCAATTGCGCGATTGCGGCCACCGGTTGGCCATCTTACGTCACCTACATGGAGCGTTATCAAGCCTGGAAAGCTACCACCTGCAGAGCACATTTTGTGCTCTACAGCTTTACAGCAACATCGTTAGTGAAAACGATTAGGAAAGGAAACGGTACGGTGATGAAATGGTTGTATATGCCGTGCACAGATCGAGAAAGACGTCAAGGACGGCGTTGAGGACAACCTGAAGGACGGCGTCGAGGACGACCCCTAGGACTTGAAGGCACACCGAGCTCCTTAGAGGTCGTCCTAGAGGTCTTCCTATAGGACGACCTCTTAGGGAGCTTCTAGAGGTCATCCTGGAGAGGGAGCTTACTCTTAAGGGAGCTCACGTCCTTGAAGTCGTCCTGGAGGCTGTCCGAAGGTCGTCCTCTGGACGACCATAGAACGACGTTTTGGACGACCTCTAAGATCGACCTCAAGGACGACATCAAGGATGGCGTCTAGGACGACGTCGACGATGACGCTCTAGAGGACGACGTCAGGAACGTCGTCTAAGGCGACTTCTGGGACGAGCTTAAAAGCAACCTCTAGGACTACGTCGAGGACGACGTCAACAGGTCACGTCAGCTTTAGCTACCGACGCTTACGAGCTTACGCGACCAGCGCTTACACGAACGGACCATACGCAACCGGCACTTGCGTGACCGTTGTTACACGATTTTGCACTTTAGCCACGGGCATTACGTCACCTTGTTACGCGACCTTGCACTTCAGCCACAGGCGGTACGTGACCTTGAGGGCATGACCTTGAGCGTGGTCGGGCCTAAAAACCTCACTGGCTATGCTTGTTGTCGACTCAACTTTGTTTTGCTCGAGCCTGAGGTGCTGTGATTTTGCGGAACTTTCTCAGGATCCCGAAAGGTTACTGTTCGACAGTTTAAATAAAATTTGACGAAACTTCTTCGATAAACGACGGTGACTGAGCAGAAAATGTACTCTACAGATGGGAGCTTTCCAGGCTTGACAATGCTCCATGTAGGTGACGTAAGATGGCCGACCGGTGGCCGCGTTTGCGGAGGGCCGATCAGCTTTCCAGCCTATCGTCATAGAGTTTAATGAGCGAAACCGTATGCCGTACCAAAAGGAAAACAATAGCAAAATTATTATGGTCACGACAACTTAAGGAATTGCCTTACATGGCGAGCCCTGTGTATCTTATTATTGCTCCGCTGCCAAGAAGATATTGCGGTATCAGCTGATAACAAGCCACACTGTGCGTTTCCTAAATTGTCAGTGACTGATTGAAGTCTATATTGTGCGTAACAATGGATCAGGTTAACACGGACCGCTGAGGACAAGTTATAAAGGCGTGGGCAGCAGTCATCTTATCGCTGGACAGCCAATGATATCGCAGCACCACTTGCTCAGAAGAGTCAAAATCAAATTACGAAGAGATGAACGCGGTCAGTACATGTCCCGCCTATTCGCTTTGAAGCTCTTAATGACAACATCGCTACAGGTTTCAAAGGAATCAGCTATAAATAGTGCCAATTAGAGTTAACACTGACCACAAGGAAAGACATGGTAGAGGATATGCTACACCCCACGAAAAAAGAAAATCCCCGTGCGTCTAGTCCTCCGCTGGAATTCAATCGCCTGGATCTGCAGGAGGCATTAACGAATCGTAAGGCCCAGACTACACGTTTGGTACATAGAAAGTGAGCTGTACTTGTACACTGATTAGAGACTTTACATTCCTACGTGGTTCGGCAGAACTATAGAGCGTGGACACTCTCACCTACCCTTCGAAGCTTTGCAAGTATACTGTCCCACAATCCACTCAGTACACCAATCATTGGTCTTCATTTAAAAAAGTTGAGCAAATTGGAAGGTCGATCGATAATATGCTCTAATGGTTAGGATGTCTGGGCGGCAAAAGGGATGGACATATTTCATTGGCTAGAACGGTCAAAGGAAGACAAATGACTAGTGGTCCAAGCCGGCGTGCGGAAGGTTTCCAGAGTTTGACAAGTATCCCTTAGAAACATGCAATCGTAAATTTAAAAGGAAAAAAGAAAAAAGCGTGGCGACATATTTGATTTATTTGTTGGCAGTGTTGGGTAAAGTACATCTAAAAGGTACTTCAAGTAAAGTACAAGTTAAATCAGAAGTAATGTACTTCAAGTAAAGTAGTAAGTACACTGGGTGCAATGTACTTGAAGTAAAGTACTATAAATACAATGTACTTGAAGTAAAGTACTATAAATACAATGTACTCGAAGTAAAGTACTATAAATACCATGTACTTTCAAAGTAAAATACAAGTATTTTAACACAATCGTTCATGGTGCCCTTTAATTTCTCTATACAGTGATTTTTTTAACTGGTATGCATTGCCCGGGGGTGATCAGGGCTGCATGACCTGTTTTCAAAAACAGCGGCGAATATTTGATAAAGTGGCCACAGAGTACTTATTTTCAGGAATTGAGCTAAATTCCGGAAAATCACTGTATAGTGATTTTCCTGCACTGGATTGTTGCACCCAAGGGAGTTAAATATACTAGTAGAGAGCACGACGTCAGACCTGTAGCTTCCGCAAGCAATCCTCTCGTAGAGGAGTGTCCTCTCCTTCATGAAAAAAAACAGTGAGTGTGCAAGCGAGCAGGTGATAATTAATCATAAGGTGACACCTGAGGTTAGGGTACGAAAAAATTAGGGAACTTTCAAGTCGAAGGAAAAGACAAAAGAGAATGTCTCAAAACATTCTGACGTTCTCCTCTGTTGTCTTTTTCTTCGACTCAAAAGTTTAATTTTTCCGCACCACAGTCTCAGGTGCTACATTATGATTAACCTCCTCGCTCGCACTGACCGACCGAGAAGTAGCGAGAGTTCAAAAAGCTACGAGAAAGCCGCCCCCAGAACAAACGGAGCGATGCGTCGTCTACTCGCGTTTCTGGTAAAAGTAAAATATCCCTCCCAGTATTTCTTTGGAGTTAACAAAGCATCATTTCGTGATACTGATTTAACAAAACCAAATTTGGGGAATGTACTTTGAAGCCGAGAATTGTACTTTCTTCGAAAAGTACCAGAAAAAAAATACTTTAAGTAAAGTACAAGTACATACTCAGAGAATGTACTTCAAGTAAGGTAGAAGTTTCCTAAACCTACTTGAAGTAGTACTTTAAGTACAATATACTTCAAGTACTTCCCAACCCTGCTTGTTGGTATAAGCGTATCACCTGGAAGACAATGGGAGAAACCATTTTGTCTTTCAGAGGAAACTTTCATTCTTCCCCATTTCGACCCTCACTCATCCCCCTATTTTCGCGCATTGCCGCCCAGTAAAAAGTGAGCGAGCCAACTGAGTTCGTGTGCTCCAGTTTCTTTCGCCTCCGAACGTACACGCCCGAATCTAAGCTCTGGGCGGGCCGGTGTTTCTACTCCAGGAAAGTGGGCCGAACGCGGGGTCCGGTGCCTAAGCCGCCGCGAGCACCTCGCTTTCGTAACGTCAGGCGTGACGCAGGCAACGGACGCTATTCTTGGCCGCTCTTGTGTCGACCACGCGTTGGCCGACTCCACGGTCAAACTTGAGAGGTGGGGACGAAGCAGCGCGGTTGAACCGTTCGCCCCGGTGCCGAACTTCGAGGGGCTCGTGCCGCTGTCTGGGCCAAGCCTGGACACCCGCCAGCTCGCCTAGTGCTCCGTCGCTGAACGTCGAGAGGGGATGGTAGCATTATCCTCGTGTTCCGTATACTATGGGCGACGCCAGCAAATTCGACGGCACCTAGCCAGAGCATAAAGATGTGACAATAGGTTCGCTCGCTAGCCGTCTCGAGCGAATAAGATATTCACAGCGCCTGACGGTCTAAAGACGAAGTCGTTAAAGTAGGTTCGAAAACACGCGATGGAAATCGCCAATAGAAAACCGACAACTTAGAAAAGCATGGTGTCGCAAATCTCTCCGCAGCCAATGAGATTGCAGCACTGTGGCGCGTTTAGACTTGCGGATTCGCGGGTGGATCCGCGCAGGCGGAAAGCGTATTTTGGAGCCTGGTGGCGAAATCGACTCGTCGCCGCGGAAAGTCTGGGTCCATCCGGGACCCATACCCAGATTTCCCACCAGCGACGAGTCGATTTCGCGACGCGGCTCCAAGATACGCTTTCCGCCTGCGCGGATCCGCCCGCGAATTCGCAAGTCTATATAAACGCGCCATTAAGACGATGAGAACGCCGCAGAACGAATCGCGAAGCAAGAAAGCTGAACAGAAAGCGACCGATTCGGGTTTAAAAAGAAATATCTGTACAGATAAGTCAGTGAACAAAGTGCATAAAACTTTTCCCAAAGGTGTTTTCTTTTTCTTTTTTTTTTTCTTGTGGGGAGGGGGGTGCATTGATTGTACTCAAATTTCGTAAAAATAAGTTTAAAAATAAAACTCTTTTTTTCTTATGCGCGGGGCATGAACAGGAGTTAACCGTCGGGTTGAACCTCCTATTCACGTATGGCACCACGTAATGCAAAAACTTGAAAGCTTCTTTTAGAGATTAACACCCTCGAGCATATTCAGAAGATCCGAACGTGTTTATAGTATACGATATGTGAGTAGCGACGTCAAACCGACGGTTTGCTTCTGTTTTCCTCCCACGCATAGGAGTTTTTTTTTTTTTTCTCGCAATTTTTTCCAAAACTTTAGACTACATATTTTGAGAAGGATCAATGCACCCCCTCAAAACACATTTGCGAAAGGTTCCATGGCACTCTGTTCACTGGCTTATACGAATTCTTTTAGCGCCCCAATTGCGCTCGAGAGCGGCCAGTAGCTTTATGAGCACTTTTTTGGCTTGGTCATACGCCAAGCTCCCTCCTTAGCTGAAGTGGCGAAGCGAGCGAGTTGGTTCATGACATAAAATTCAAAAGCGCTAACAAAGACGAGGACAAAAGCAGGAAGGCGAACAGGACGAGCGCTTACTCTCAACTGAACATTTATTTAAAAACAGCTAAAGCAAACAACCTCCTACAAAAATACACTGAATCACTCAGTGGCGTCACACATCACCACGCGTCAATAAAATTACTCTCTTTTTGGTGCAGAAAAATTGACGGCTGGCTGACGCAGCCTTCAGTGCCCTCTTTCTTTATAGCATGCGCTTCAAGCACTTCCCTCGCAGCTTTTTCACGAGCCCTCCCCACGATCGTGGTATTTTGAAAGATGGGCTGGCACAGACAGTCTCTGCAATGAAGAGGCAAGTGTCCTCCAGGTGTCGAGCGCAAAGCCAGGTCATGCTCGCGCATCCTCTCATTTACGCACCGTCCTGTCTGGCCGATGTACACTCTACCGCATGTCAGCGGTATTCTGTACACCACGCCCACGTTACAATCTACAAATTTGTTGGCATGATTGACGGTGCACAAGCGCGCGTCGTTCTTTTTTCCTGAATCCGTGGGCATAATTGGGCCAACTTACATGGCGCCGAAAACACAAGCGGCACATCAAATCTTTCTGCCACCTTTTTTAAGTTATGTGAAATTTTGTGCAAGTAGGGGATGACCTGAGGTCTCGTTTTTGTTTTTTCTTTTTTACCCTCAGACTTGCCCTTGATCTTTTTCAGCAGCGTCTCGGCAACACCAAGCAAAAGTGAAGTTGGAAAACCGGCATCTCTAAGTCGATTAACCTGCCGGCTAAAGCTGTCACGCATAACATGGTGGCATGACTTCTGAAGTGCCGCCTGGAATCAAGCCTCCTTAGATCGGAGCGCTTGATTCTCCGAGGACTCCGCATGAAAAGTCACGTTGCATGGCAGTGTACACTCTTGTACGTCACTTCCGAGACATGGGTGGGCCAACCCCTGCAATTAACAAAGCGCACCCCCCCCCCCCAAAAAAAAAAAAAAAAAGACGACGAAGTTAAGAAACAAAATTAGCTTCGGAAACACACTTTGCGTAAACAGTGAACGGGACGTTTCGCCCGCTCACCGCTCATTATTTCTATACTAATAGGGGTTTTAGTAGACCGTGTTTCCCCTCCGCTAGCCCTCCACTACGGAGAAACCGCCATTGCGCCTGCGCGCCGATGGCCTTGGCTGTAGAGTTCCGGGTAGCGGAGGGGCTTAGCGGAGCGGGAAGCACGGTCTACTAAAACTCACTAATATTCACCTAAAAAACATTGGCAAAAAAGAAATCCGGCTCTTGACGGATCAGTCATCATTTTCTGCTTTATGAAGAAAATTAAACTATATGTAGGTGCATTTTAGATTAGATATGTGATATCTTCAGCCTCTGACAACCAAATCTTTGTAAGAACTGCTTCGCGCGGCGTATGAATAATGCGCAAAACTTACTTTTCTCTTGGGTGACAACGAGTATAGTCAGATGCATATTCAAGATCTAATCGTTATTTGAGCATGTGCAGATGCATGCGCAAATGCATTTGTAAGGTCTAACCCTCATTTTCAGTGATTAGCTACTGCTAAAAAGCGCAGGCTTTTTATCCTTGTGTTTTAGAGTGTGCGGCACCAGCCCGAACGCCTCGCTCGCAATGTCCTATATGTATATCCAATACTTCATCTCATGACGGCAAAAGTACGCGAGAAATTCCCCAAACAAAATTCCAGCTCCCCAACAAACGAAGCCACAGAGACGGCGACGCTTTCCCACAAATCCACGATGACGGAGCAACCACATTTGTCACGGACCCCTTGTCGCGACTTGCCAAAATTCGTTACAAAAACAACAAAACAAAAAAGAAAAAGATGAAGAACGGCCTCTAAAAATCAAGGGTGGCGTGATTAATCGCGGGGCCACATAACGCGCTTCGGGCGAGATATAATTATCCCCGCCAGCGTCCGCAACCCAGGCAGTGCCGCCAGCGAAGCGCCCAACGCCGCCGCCGCCGATGCATGCACCAGACACCCGCGAGAAGGTCTCATTCGCTAACCAGATAAACGTGGCGCAAGGATTCCTCGCAGACGTTCCATCCTGTTTCCGAACGAGGCTACAACGTTTATAGAACTGCGTGCCCGGGATGCGACGTTTGAATGTCCCAGAGAAGCCATAGAGAAGTCGGCGACTTTTGTCATCGAGAAACCGGATCCAGTTCTAAACTGCGTTGATAGCATACGCCCACACTGACGCGAAGTTCCCGTGATTTCAAAGAGTTAAAGCGTTGTGAAGACATTTACTAACATTATTAAATACACACGCGGTCCCGAACTTTAAAGGAAGGCATTCACGTTTATTTTTCCAGAACGGCACACATTCACTACGACGAGTGCCGGAAGGCAGCTTGAAAGTGTAATTACGATCGGTGCGCAGGACAATGAGTATCGGACATATATCTCGGTTGATTCGCGCTACGGACTGTAGTGATTCGTTTCCTGTGTGCTGGTCGAAATAATAGATACAGAAAGGTGTTATCGAGTGTATGTTCGTTACAAATTCACGCGTTAAAACGTAGTAACGAAGTCCCGCGCGCGTACTTAGCTGCAAAGCACAAGCAGACTATTAAGACGGTGGAACGAACCTCGTCAATGACAGAGCAAAAATAACGCCTACATTGAAAAAAAATTTTCTACGCTGCAAAACTGAGTTTGCATATGATGTCTCACATTCGTTATACCGTAGTTTTGTTTTTTTGCGAACAGACACTTTTAATGCCTCGTTCGCTTAAATCGAGACCACCGGCTATCCGCGTGCTATGCGTTAAATAAATAAACTAAATATTGGCTCGGGCTCGTTCACAAGCAGAGCACAAACTTATTCGAGAAAAAGCGCTAATCAAATCTTGATCGAGCATTCAGGTTTTTGTGTGGTTATGCGTACCGGGTGCCTTCATTGCTAAGGCCTAG
Organism: Ixodes ricinus; assembly: GCA_037355805.1. Classification (NCBI taxonomy): domain Eukaryota; kingdom Metazoa; phylum Arthropoda; class Arachnida; order Ixodida; family Ixodidae; genus Ixodes; species Ixodes ricinus. Next base: position 161,965 of record JAZHYW010037084.1, read on the forward strand.
AGTAATCGAAGTTCAGTCAGAGACATTCCGCAAAGGTAAACGAAAGAACAGCTACACTGATATTTAGGCTTTTTTTTAACCTATTTTTAACCTGCGTCTGACGATAGTTGACTCCTGTCACACACCGCGGAGACTCAAATTAAAATCTCGCGGCTACTCTTCACCTATATTTCTTCTCGAAAAATCAATACAAGAGGAAGTCAAATTTGTAGTTGTGTGTAGAGGGGTAAAGATAAAAACCGACCATATATTATGCCTTTCTTCTGTTGAGTAGTATTCAGGAGTCGTACTTTACGTATTCCAGCGCCTACACACAACTGTCTCTAGGGGGTGTTCTTATTTGAGTGTTTCATTCATACGGTCTATTCATCTGCATGTGGATACACGTGTAGTATATGTATCTGTGCATACACGAAACGTTAGCCCTATTCATGCGCTTACACTGCAATAAATTATACCACCCCTTAATAATTCCAGGTGGCGGACTTCGATGAGGTTTAAATAAAAAAAAGTGGCTGTCTTTATGATATTTCGCAAGGGCGTTCTAGACGCGCAGAAATAATAAAGCCTCCTCGCGCTCCTTTTTTGTCGGGCACAGTATAGGAGGCCGCTGAAGGGCGCATTTGAGGATTTTGTGATTCGTCGTTAGTGTCACCTCTAGGGACGCCACGACCTAACGTCACTGTGCAACACATGACCATATGACGTGAAGTCAGGTCACGTCGGAAGTCACGGTATGGCGTCATCGTCACGTGACGTCACAGTGGACCAATAAATGCTACGGATTTTGACAACGCCTCTGGGATGACGTCGCAGAGTCACGTCACGGCACTGTGATGCAATAGAAACTACATCCGCGAAAACGAAAAAAAAACCCCTAGGAGCTGGCCCTCTAAGACTGCTACGCATTTTAAACAACACGTAAAACAGAGTAAAGCAGACAGTCTTGCGTATGCATGGCCTCCGTTCCGCAAGCCGACCGCTCGCAAGAGGCGAAAAAAGCCGGGACTGACGTGCGCCCTCGGCTCGGCAGGGGGATCCCTCTGCGGTTGGATGCCACCCAACTAGCGTGAACGGAAGAGAAACGAAGACGACACGGCGTGGCTCGTTCACAACCGCGCCGCCCCGGGCTCTTGCGGAAACGCTCGTGCCAACAGAATGTCACGGAGGACAGCGGAGCCAGTCAATCGAGCGACGCGCACTGTCACAACCTCTCACGCTGCCTCTGCCCTGCCCTTGAGTTCCTCCAGACGCGTGTGGAGAGGGCCGTGAGCTATAGTGCTCGCTACGAAACTGGGGCACAGCACTCCGTTTCACCTGAAGCCGCAGTAGACGATGATAATACGGGTTCCGGAAGAAATGTCCCCGGAAAAATGTCCCCGGAAAAAAATGTCCCCGAAAAAATGTCCCCGGAAAAAAAAGGTCCCCGGATAATATGTCCCCGGAAAAAGAGGCCCCAGGTGGAAAGTAGGAAACAATGTCGCCAAAGGGGTCCTCTATCGCTGGGTTTTTGCCTGATTCTCGTGGCCTTCGCGGCGGTCCTGTCAATGTCCGGTCACAAATGACCTGACCCACCTAGAGGTAGGAAGGGAGACAGGAAGTCACACAAAGCAACCGAGGTAATCTATTGCGGGGTGTTTTGGAAACCAAATTCTTGTGTTTGCCAAAACCAAACTACTGTTGTTGTTTTTTGTGTTGTTTTTTTCATTGTGAAATAAACATTTATAACACTTTTAACCCAAACCAAATTATTGTGTTCGGAAAAATTTGAGAGGTACCTTTTCAAAATAGGTAAAAAGCGCGACACTGTTAGCAGGAACAAAGCGATCGCTAGTTATTTTCTCTTTTTCTCGTAGAAACGAAAGGTTTTCATCAGAGTTATCATAGGTACTGAAAGTGCTCGTTTGGGGATACAATGCAGGCGGTAAAATTTCGTTCTCACTAATACTCTTTCTAAGTAAAATGTGAAAATGCGCCGATGTCGTGTTCGCGCTAACAGTGTCGCGATCTGTACCTCGTGCAATCGTATTTTTCCTAATAATGGTGGGGGCCGTTTTTTCCTACTTGCCACAGGGTGCCTTTTTTCCCAAGGACATATGACCGGACCGCCCGAAGGCCATGAGGATCCGGGAAACCCAGAGATAGAGAATCCTTTGGAAACTTTTTTCCTGCTTCCCCCTGGGGCCTTTTTTTCCGGGGACATTTTGTCCGGGGACTTTTTTCCGGGGACATATTTTCCGGGGACATTTTTTCCGGGACATTATTTCCTACACCCTGATAATACATCGTGCGAAGGGCAGGCTGCACACATTGCCTGAGGCGTGTTTGTTCCCTTGTACGGCGGTCACATTGCACAGACAAACACTGGCTACAGACATATTCTAAGCATACGTATGTATAAAGCAAACATGCTTTTCGAACATGGTTGAGGCCTTACGAGGCAAACGTCACTATTTGACGCTGCAAGTGTTCTGACTTCACGCTCGTGCACATACACAAACAAAACAAGAAATTTTATTTTCAATAATCAGCTTAGATTATAGTTACGGCGTCGAAAGTGTATGAAAGCTTATACACTCTTAATCTTATACGAAAAATATTTATATACACGCACACAAAAAGCACAGCAAGAGAACAGTAGAAAACAAAAGGGAAAAAATATTTCCTGATATATGTAAAAATTAGACAGCGCTGAAAAATTTTTACAAGAGAATAATTCGCGAGGCAATCAATTCCATAGAGAGGATTAGGAGAGACGTGTTGGTTAAACATCTTGGTAGTGCGAACGCAAAGGAGACAAGAGGACATCTAAAAACACGTCAGACACGGACAACGCTGTCCATGTTTGACGTGTTTTCATGTATCACTCTGTCTACTTGCGTTCGCGCTACTAAGAAATAAATTTCAATCACTTACAGTTTGAGGAAAATATGAAAACCTAAATATATTACTACGCGCAAAATGAAGTTACAAAGTATTCATGAGGTATGTCTCGTTGACCTCGCAGAAGCTAGCTAAATACAAGCGGGAATTTAGGGACACTCGATTGTTAACGACCTTATGAAGGAAAATTAGTCGGGCTATCTTACGTCGGTGCTGAAGGTACGGTATTTTATGCGTTTGCATTAACAGGACGAGGACTTTGTGCGTTTGTATTTTCCATGTGGAAATGAACGACGCGTCTGAACTTTCTCTAATATGTCGGTGTGTTTCTGGTAGATGGATCCCTGACTATGGAACAATATTATAGCATTGGTCAAATGAGGTGAGGAGTAGAGCAAGCCATGTGACGTTAGGAGAAGCGTTATGTTAAGTTGCCGAATCAGACCGGAGCTTGCGGGAAGGCTGCTGAAGAAACGTTGTTGATATGATTTGACTGACTCAAAGTTTCGTCGACGGTGACTCCAATGTATTTGAGTGTTATCGACCTCAGGAATGGAAATGTATTCATGCGGTGAGAAAATATGAAAGACTTCTCTTTATTAGTAATACGAAGCAAGACTGTTTTGATCAAGGTTTAATTTCATGCTTCATTTATCACACCAGGTTTGAATTGTGCAGAAAGCTTAATCTAGCAAATTTTGATCGTCAATTGAAGTTATATTTTTAAATAAGACACAATCGTCACAAACAACCTAAATACTATCAAATGGGCCTATGACATCCACGATGTCATTTACATAAATTAAAAGATTAGTGGTTCCATGGCCCCTGACTTCACGAACTGGTTGTGATGCAGTAAGTAGGAACGAACCCAGTTTACAATTTCAGGAACTAGCTAAATATCATATAGTTTTGAAATTTGTTTTCCATGAGGAACTCTGTCAAATACCTTACTGAAATTAAAAGAAAATAACATCGACCTGACCGGTTTCGTGTAGTACACTTGAAAATTCATGAACGGTAGGTACTAATTGGGAGGGTGGTTGAAAAGCGCTTTTCTGAATCCGTGTTGAAACCCTGCTAGTAGGTTGTTGGCGCATAAATATTCGCTAATGGCGTTACCAATAATATGCTCAAGCAGCTCGCAACGCGTGCACGCTAACGAGATGGGTTGGTAATTGCTCGGTGATGAGGGTCCCCTTCACTCTAAAAAAAAAAAAGGTATCCCCTTACACCCTTTTTGTCCCATATAATACACCCCAAAACTTCAGTTCGACACAAAGCGCCCTATAGTGGGAACCGACGGCCCCAGATTTTACGACGGACTTGATAACGGTGCAGTGACCAAGCTCTTAAGTAAGCTAAAGTGCGTATCCGAAGACCGCATAAAGAAAACACTAGAGGTTTCAAGTAGAGGCAAGAAAACCTCGATTATCATTTTTTTTTGTAGTCAGTGACACGTACACTTAGCGTATGTTAACAAAGTTGATTGTACCACACGGCTTATCCAGCCCCTCGTAGACTTGGAGGCGTGCTGTTTGACTACTCAGGAGCGCTACTGTCGGGAGTGAAGTTTGATTAATGGCGCTGTAGTGTGGAGACAACGCATGATAATCACCTTTTTCTGGTGATTTCTTAAAAACGGGTCGCATCACATGCGCAAGCAGTCATTCAGGTAATACGCGGGAAGAAAAAACTGCAGATGATGGCAGTCAAAAATTTTGTTAAAAATGCTCAGCGTAACGGTACAATTTTGAAGCACTTACTCGGTATACGGCCCTAGAACCGCGCGAATTAAAGCTTTCACTTTTGGGTTTGGTAACATTGAATAAACATGATAACATGTAGAGTCAGCGTTTGAAAAAATGGTCTTACACTGTACTCGTGAGAATCAGAGTTGAAAAAAAAACTGATTGGAAATACGCACTGAAGTGCTGAGGCAATTTCGCCATGATCAAAGCCGACGTCACTTGCTGCAAATCTGATCGATTTGGCTTTCTTGTTTTGCCTGGTACCTCCGCACTGTTCTCAGGATCGTTCTTTATAAAATTAGGAGGCGTAGTAGAAAAATATTAGCTCCTCGACATTGCTGAACATGCGTCCTCAATTCACTGTGCAATTATGGAAAATTAAAATCGTTTCTTGTCCCCCCCCCCTTTGCTTCAAGCACTTAATTCTACACTTCAGGTTTTCTGGGTGATTCACGTGTCAATTCTACACTTTAGGACCAGGTCAGGGACCTGATCAATTCATTTGCAGATTCGCCGCCCGGCATATACATGCCATTGGGAACAAACGCTATCTATAGCAATAACGGCGCATATTTGAATTTGTTCTAAAAAAACATCTGGCGTCGGTCACTGAAGAGCTTGTAAATTTGTTTTCTAAATACGTTAATGATGCATGATCGTTGGACCCGAAAAATGTTTGACTAGTTTTTACTTTTATCTTTCTTGTTTGCTGTTTGATTCTTTAAATAGCAACGACATGATATGACGCTAACGAATTGGGCAGGACGTTTACGTGTTGGCAGCACGGCAAAGTAGGCTGAACTTCGAGTAACTAAAGAAAAAGGTGCTAAAGTAAGAATCTCTCCACCACGTGCTAACTTACGTGACCTCACTGACGACCTGTGCAAGGTCGTAGAGATATCAGCGGCATCGAAAAGTTTCCGAGTTTTCATATCGCGCCACCAAATAGAATGAACATTTAGTCCGATATCGAGGAGGTTGGGGGGAAATAATACCGAGCAAGTAAAATTTGCTGCCGTAGCGAAGTCGTATGATGTCGTTACAATTTATCTGACGATTTAATAGGGGAGTTCGGGCTTCTTTCAGCACTACAGTGAAGCGCTTCCCAAAGAATGTTAGCGTTTGAACTGTACTTTGCATGTTCATCGAATTTGTTTCTAAAGCACGACTCAACTTTCGCGCTTTTTTTTTTAACAAACGCGATTCTTTTCTACCGTAAGGAGCGGTCTTTTTGAAATATTTTATGGGATTTCAAGTCAACGCTATCATCACTGATGCGGTCACAAATCCACGTCTCATTAATCGCGGCGATATGAGGATCTGGATGCCAACAATGCAAAGCTCCAAGTTGTTCGGCTTTGTTTCTCAATAGCGCGCATTTATGTTGGATGTAGTAAATGCGATTCAATATTCGCGCATTTACCGCCTTTCGATGTTCGCAGCCGGTCAGCCAATACAGTGCCACACACGTGCCATGTGACGATCGCGCAGCAGCCGGTGAGGCCGCGTGGCTTTCGCTCCGATGCCGCGAGATTGGCTCACGGTGGCCTCGTAGCGTCCGTTGCGGTACATCGCAGGGCGAAACTACGCACCGAGATAATGTATGTGGTTGCTTTACCGCAGAACACTGGATATAGTCAATCGCGGCAAGCGATCGAAGGGTCTTAGCGCAGGGGAAAAGTTGATAATACGTTTAGATCTGAAACATGTGATGTGAGCGGAGACAATGAGGCCAGATGAAAAGCGTTATGCTCCTTCTGTCTGCACACATCCCGGAGTTTTTGGTACAATCGTATTTTCGTTGGTGACGATGATGATAATGATAGCGGCTTTTTTAACAGCCTCCTCTCACTGGGATGCTTCTACAGTTCCGCCATTATGGGCGTTGTCTCGGGTTCAGCAAAAAAACAATAACTAACATATATATATATTTTTAGGGTGTACAATGTGTTAGCCAGTGAAGCGGGTATTGGCTCCGAGATGTTTTGCAGCGGACGCCCTCATCGCAATTTCACATTGGCGGCATCACTGGCGAGTTATGCCTCGCCGTAATGAGCGAATTTACCTCTGCCTCGTCGTGGTTGGCAGGATTTTTCTCGCCGTGAGCCGGTGGATTGGGCCGAGCATTATCAGTATAGAAAAAGCTATGGATTTAGCCAATCGGGAGCTTCGACCACAGAGACGTTTCTGATCGCCGCACGTCGCTACAATGGGAGACCTGCTTGTCACCCCGGTGCGCCCTTCAATTCTACTCAGAAGCTCTGTTGGCTGTTGGTCACAAATAATACCGCATGTTGACGGGCCAGATAAAAGTTTCAGAGGCAGAGGTCTTCGTTGAATGGACAGAACCGATGGGTACGAAGGCTCGGAATGAGGACTAATTTCGATTCTGTACAGGCGCTTCAGTCCACAGGATTGCTTGAATGTTTTCGGGCATAAGTGGTAAAGATTCTAGAAGCCTGCATTGCTGCGGGATTGGCAACTTTTACGTTGCAGGAATATATAGTTGGAGACTCGTTTAATTTGTGAATGCTTTACTGCAGATGTCTCATCAAGAGGACAATGCTCATCGCTGTGTGTCTGTGTGTGTGTGCGTGTGTGTGTGTGCGTGTTTAGTTGAATGCGTCAAGCTATTTTTTAGTTTACAGCACTATCTTCATATGACGTCAGCGTGCTACGAGGTTCACGAGATGGTGAAAAAGAAACCTGCTTGTCAGAGGTCACACATAGGAGAGACGGAAAGAGACTGCGGAGAAAAGCGCCTTATGACTTTCCAATCGTCCGATCCCACTTTCGTCCCCTTCTCTTACTGGCTCACGTGGACCGGATGGCGGTTTGATAGCAGATTTCTTCGGCACAACTTGGTCGCTGTACACGATATTTTCTCAACCGATGAGAGCGTGCACTTAGGGTGTTTACGATACAAATGTAGTCCAGAAATTCTGGAAAAGAAAGGCGGATGGCAGGAACGATATGAATCTGTTACTTTTTTTATATTACGGACACCGATTTGTACGGGCGACCGTCTAAGCGGCGAAACGGCTCTCTGAAAGGGAGGACTCTGAATTGTGACCCTCCTTCCTTTTCTTGTGTCCAGTTCTCTAACTCCCCGTTCGAAAAAGTGGCTAATGACCCTTGAAAATGACGCTAATGAAGGAAGCTTCCTTTGACTGAACGAGAGTTAAAGTTGAACAGTGATAGAATTTGTTTGCTGCCTACTGATGAAGATAAAGTTGACGGAAATACAGTCGTTAAAGAGGCTTCGATTTTGCAGTTCTCCCTCCACGCCGCCATGCACAACGGCGCAGACTGCCCGTCAAAGTTTCAACACCGGCCGCACTTATAGCCTTCCGGTTGTCGCTTCCTTAGAGCCAGCTGCCACGTAGTGCCGGAGCATAAGTGTTCAAAGACTCGTTGAAGAAGTTTCGAGACTTTTCGATCCACGCGCCAGTCTCCAAAGCCGTGGTTGGAGATTTGTGTTTCGTCCTTTGATCCTCCATGTTTCACCTTGTCCAGGGATTGTTTCCGTCATTCGTTGTCCAGCTCGCTCGCAGCTTTGCGTTGGGTGCACATTATCATTAAAACCACGCATCACCGAGCCTTCACTCTCCCGTCCAAATGTAGCGACGGCTGATCGGCAAAGCCAGATGTCAAAGTTTCAGAACAAACCGTTAGCTTATTCATAAGTTATAAGTGATTTTCTGGGACTTTCAAGCTTCTGGTTATGTGTAGCGTAACACCTACAAAGAGCTTGGAGCACTTATCATTAAAGTTTTGCCGCAGTATTGGCGAGCAGGAATATCACTTTCAATGGGCATGAAGCTTCAGTAGCAGGCGTCCACGCCTTCACCATAGCTTGAGTGGTTTAAACATGTGATAGCAGTAGAATTTCACGTTAGCTCAGATTATCAAAGGACAATAATTGGCATACAATTGCACTGTGTTAGTAGGACTACATAAAGTGTACGCACAAAAAGAGAGAAGGCGGCAATGATGTTAAACCGTGTTCTCTACATGACGCTTCCAGTATCGCTCTGTATGGCCTAATCTGCGCGGACGGCGAGCCAATTAATAAGTCGTCGCATTACGACAAGTAAGACCTCGTCGCGGACGATGAAAGCCAGCTCGCGTAACCCAAAGTCGCACCTGCTGTGGCGTCGCATGCGCGGCAAAGCCTCTCGATTCACTGCTAAGCGTCCGCAGGCAGCCGGCGCGCACTGCAACGCGCCAGGCACCGACAGCGGAAACTGCCCTATCGCTATCTTGGGAACGCTTGACAGCACCAACCATTCGCCCAGGATAGACACCCGCGGTGGCGGCGTCGGGCGTCGGCACTACAACGAGCCTAACGAGCGAACATCAAAACCTGCTGGCGCAGGCAAACCGTTCTGAAGCGTACCTCCGCTTTCCTCATTATACTAAAAAAGCCGCTAAAGAGGGCGCGAACAGATCGAAAAAGCTTTCCTCAGGGCCTGATGTGTATACGGTCTCATTTAGTTCGACTGGGGCGACTGCTGGATGCCCAGGCCACGGGCACCACTTCGAACCGCTAAACGCGCACGGGCTGTCTGGCGCGCAGCGTGCGCAGACCTGCTGCAGACGAACGCCACGTCACCCGTGGCGATAGCCACGAAGAACAAGGTTTCCGGCTGGTGCCTCGGATCGGCAATGGGCTGGACAAACCGCCGACAACAGACGTCGTGGCATTCTGACAGCTTTCCAGTGGAAGATCACTGCAACCAGATGGAATCAATTCGGTTCGATGCGTCGTTCACTTCTCATCCGGTGATTAGAGTTCCTGTGGCCCAGCGGAACCGATTGGGCACGATCGCTCGACCGTGACGTAGGATGAGATCGTGTCAAGACAGCCTGTTAAACCTTGCTTTGGTCAGGGGCCTTGAAGCCCTTCAATCGGTACTTTCGCGGCTTCTGTGTTCCCGAAGCAGTCAGTACAGGCGTGGATCACGACTACGGCTGTCGAGCTCAGGCAATGGTAAAGGTACTGTTCAGGGCCGCAGTGCCGCAGTTGCCGCGACCGACGAAGCATCAGCACATCTACCCCCAAGAAACATTCTATATGATTCATAAAATGTGAACAATCTCACCCTGCGTGGCGAGTACCTTTTTTCTCAACCCTGGCAATATTATTTAAAAAACAAGCCAAATTTAAAAATGTATGTACAAGTTGGCGTCACATATTGAAGTGACAGTGCTCATGAACCCGAAGAGAGTGATTTGAAGGGTAATGAACCGCAAGTTTCACTGACTGTTTTAATGCAAACATCACTACAACGAGTAATTATTTAAGCGCTCAGCAGCACCATAAATGTGAGAATATTACATGGCTATTGTTGCTAAGATTGTAGCACCGATGCAAGTAGCTGCACTCGTATTGGCATTAATATTTTATTTTTTTTAGCATCTGCTTATCTTATGGAGCAAATAAAACAATTCAACTCTATTCTTACTTATTTACAGAAGACGTACACATGACTTTCTGCTAAAGAAAAACAATGATGGCTATGACTATCGTATTTGAATAGTCGTGTGGTTATAGTGGTATTGTCAGCAACATGGCTGGGTCGCTCGATTCAGCATCGCAATAAGTTAAAGGCAGTAACCAAAACGTGAAAATTGGATTGCATTGTATTGATTTTGCGACTCGAACAGGCGACATGTTACGCTGTGCAGTTGTTTTCTGTTGTTCTGAGCTACGTGCTGGTGGGCGACGATTATGGCTGGAAAAAGGCGCGCTACCCGTTCTCGCCGTCTGTAATCTCTAAAGGCCGGTTGAGACACCTGCGTTCGCGGAAGTGCGTTGCTGCGTTGTGGTAGAGCCGAAATCGAGACACCAGCATCTGTACTTCGTGTAAACGTGAATCAATTCAGGAATCACATGTTTGCCGCATTATATAACTGGCAGGATATGGTTTCTCGCAGCAATCGCAGTGCGGCATAATCGCGCAGCTGTCATAGTGCTCCAGTTGTACTGCTTTCCAGCTCTTTGGCCTCGGTTGATGTTTCACAGCACGCTGGCTGGTGGGTACATACAGCTAACCAATGATACACGGCATGTTCGCCACCCATGCTGGGAATGACCATGTCGCAAAACGTTTCTTCCATCCGGCGTCGCGCGAATTTACGAGTAGTGCCGACGTTTAGTACAGATAATGAACGTAGCGTCAGCATATCCAGCTTCTTGATTCTGGAACTGCGTGTCACTTCAAGAACGCTTTCGCCCTCAAGCAACAGGCGGGACATTTAATTGGGCCTTTCCACGAACGCATTGATGCTGCTGGACAGCACAGCGGCGGGGCTACTGGTGTAACAAGGTGCCCGGTCAAATAGAAGTTAAAAAAATTCGCTACCTTCAACAGTACGTTGCCGCTAATAAGCATTCATTTTGATACAGAACAACCGCCGAAAACGACAAGTTGACCATGCCCTCCATACGCCAGTCACGCGCTGTTGCGGCGTTTCCTGCTCGCCTGCGGCCATTGCTCCCCGGAAGCTTGCATTCGTGACAGCAGACGGAACTCGACTGGGTCAGTGGTGAGAGCAAACATGAGGGTTAAAGGCTTAAACACCCGTAGTATTAAAAGTGAACCGAGACACTCCACCACGCCGAAGCGCAGAGTGCAGAAACGGTCGTAGTCACTCATCCTACGTCACGATAGGCCGTCAGGGTAACCGCGCCATGTTCTCGGGCTAATCACTGCAATTCAATTGGAGGTCGATGTTCCACCGGCCAACGCCCTTGCTTAATTTGTTGTTGTTTTCTAACACTGAACGTCCATTTCCATCCATTGTAGACCAATTCATTTGTCGGCCTTGCGTACACTCCCTAAAAAATGTGGGAGTAAATCCTATTGCACGAAAAGTTCAAGTATCACAGGTTCACGCATGCAGTTGTTAGTCGCTGGTCTGTGATCCCACAAAGTTAGTTTAGCAGCACGTCTGGGCTCTTCAACCAGGCGCCTGCATTCATGGCTCTTAATCAGATGATTTGTACGTGAGTTAACCAAATGATAAACGTGATCTTCAGAACCTTTAGCCTCACTCCTGCACACCTCAACGCTATCGTCTGTTTTGCTCAGCGCTACTGGTCATGTTGCTCCGCATTAACAGTCGGCGTCAGACGCTATGTTCGCCTCTGCCAGCCAACGATCGGTGTCGCAAGCCTCATGACCACTGGCAACTATCCGGAAGCTTCACTTTCGGCCACAGTAGAACATGATCAAAAAATGTTTCTCGTTTCAGTCCGCTAATCTACGTCCCAGAAGGAAAAACGCGGAAAGCTGGGAAACGAAATTGCTGCAGTCGCAAAAAACGACAAAGAGCAGGCTAAAACAGCAGGCCTAAACCAAACAGGCAAACAACCTGCGATGACATAGCGTCACACTTCGTGCCGCCGTGCCAATGTCACTGCTCCGTTTAATGTCCTGCTGGTCTAAACACATGCTCAGCCCCGTCGTTATGAACCCCACTCCATGGAATTTCTATGCGGTGGCTTTCCCAAGCGCATTTCAAAAAAGCAGACGCACAAAAAAAGCTTTGCGGGTTAAAACGCAGACATGAGACAGCCAATCATAGCGAACGATAGCAGGGACCTGACCGGCAAACTCAGAATACAGGCCAACGAAACATGGTAAACTCCCCAGAGTGGCTGAACGAGCTGCTTCAGGTAGTCACTGCCTGTTTCGCGGGTAAATACATTGTCACGGGGGGGGGGGGGGGCTCTCATTGCGGTCGACAAATTAGATTACAGCTTCGGTGCCTTTAGATATCTCGTCATCGTTGGGTCCGATTTAGATTAACTCGTCGCGACCTGGGGCACCTATTACCGCCCACGGGACAGGACAACAGTTTTCAGAAAAATTGTTTCGTACATTGATGAAGTGATATGTTTTGTTCCGCAATGTTGGGCAGGACACAGCTGTTGCCACCAGTTAACAGAAAAGGAAAATTGAAACAACTAATCAACTGATGAGCATCGACACCACTGATGTAGTGAAGTTTTAATATTTTTCAAAGTGTGACTCGGCCACAAAGTGATGCTACTCTAGGCACTGTTTTGTTATTATTCCCCTTATAATATTGAGACGTTCATGCTCTTGATAAATCAGTAACCATAATGGTATTTTTGTTGAAATTTTCGTTCACAATGCAGATAACGAAAACATATTCTTCTTTTTGAGGTTTTGTATATATGTGGTTTGATAAAGATCTTTGAAACGGAAAATACGGAATATACTATTAAAGTTTAAAGACTGATCTCTTTCAGCTGTGGTATACTAAACGCAGACGCTGGACAATACGTGGTCTTCCTAAAGACTAAAGAAGATTGCTCAACAAATAAAAAACATCCGTCTTCAAGCGAAGTTAAAATGACCTGCTTCAGATTGGTCTGGCAATGACAGTGCTACAAGGCCTAAGTGCTTTTTAATTAAAAGGCAAAAAGCAAGTATTACATGAGTGATCGCAAGTGTTAAAGCAATTCTAAAAAACATTGGAAGACTATTGGTCCCAGCCAGGACGAACTTTGCCAGTACCTATAATGATCATGAGCATGGCTCTCCACCAAGAATCAACAACCAAATCTTTAATGGAAATCGCTGCATCTGCTTTTACGAAGAAATGACACTGTGTGTTTATGTTGTTTCGCCTGCTGTATTGTGGGAGCTTGTCACGATTTAATGATAAAGATTTTGATGACATTATATACTGGCTCAAGTGACAATGTGTCCGTGTCTTGTGTAAGAACAACATATTTTCGCGATTTCTCTTATTTTTAAGCCGGTCCGGTGGAACAAATGTACCTTCCGGCAGATTGGAGGAGTCTGGGAAAGTGTTGCCAACTTTTTAAATCTGGGAGAGATAAAAATAATAGCATATATTATAATTTGTCTCATACAGCGTATCATATGAAAACATAGACATATTATATATTCCCTATAATTTATTCGCTATTTATATAATATCCATACTCGTTAACCAACATGGCTTTAGGAAAGGCTTTCGCATGACAAACTTTTTAAATTTGCTACTAATTTGCACGACAATATCCGTGCTTCACTAAAACTACCTAATTTCATTTTTATTGATTAGGCGAAGGCTTCGATACCATCACCAACGTTTGCGCGCAAGAGAAAAAACAACTCTTCAACATTCATACCGTTATCGCCTGACAGATTGCCTAATTTTTTCATTAACCGTAAACTGAAAAGCTACGTATTTGAGGAGAAACTCTCCCAAACCACCGGTAGGCCCGTTTGCGCAAGAGGTCAGAGAACTGGCGATCCTGGGATCACTTTCATTCCTAATATATATAAACGACCTCACTCAACTTATCATCTACGCAATACTCTTCGCGGATGACTGTGTTGTTTAGCGTCGCGTCACTAACCCGGATGATTAACTGTTACCGCAGGCCAGAGATAATGTCACTATAGTTTTAATATGGCAACCTAACGTAGACAGATGAACTAAATGCGTATCGTTGTGACATATCATCGTAAAATATACCGAACTGCGCGGAACGTAAAAGTTAGAAGACGACAGAAGCATCAAAGTCCCAGGTTTGCGGAGGGAACCTCAATTTAGACAATCACATCTATGCTGTGTCCCATGCGTGTAAAGCGCCCAAATACATTCGCTGTCTTTTCTCACTGAAGACTAAAACTGACCATAACACATTTGTGGGTAAAAAAACTGAATACGCTAACATCGTCTGGTGTCCTCATCAAGGATATGTTATCAACAAGCTACGAATCGGTACAAAATAAATTATTACGTTACATCCCTCATGACTACTCGTTACACCACTCGAGTGTACACAACTATTAAAAGAAACCTAGACTAAATACTACTAACCGAAGGAACCAAAATTGCCCGCCCTGTTTGTTTTTATGGCATCTACTATTCATCATCTGAGTTTCGAAGCCTACATCTCGAAAGCCATCTTACCTTTCGAAGGGCCTTGATCATCCCCTCCCTTCTCCAGGACTAACAAATTTCGAAACTCTCCACTATCTCTTGCCATTGCCGACTGGAACTCATTGCCCACGCACAATGTCCGCGAAACATTTAAAAACAAAAAAAATTCCTTGGAATATGTGAATTATTTTTGTGGAGTCTGTACAGTGTTAATTTTTCGAGCTTTGCTTTTGTTTTTATTGTTGTGTGCTTTATTGTAGATACTTCCTCCCCCCCCCCCTAATGTAAAGTGCTCTCTTGAGCACCTTTGAAGTAATAAAAGTGAAGTGAACTGAACGTATGCAGAAACAATGAGCGTGACGTTTCACTTATCATCATCCCTGGGCACATCACAATTTCTATACCTAATCGTGTTCTGCGGTTCGTCGTTTGTTGGGATGCTTCTATTTTTGTCGTTGTGACTGGCCGTTTCCGTGTTCTGGAGGAAAGTGAGCTCCCATACTTTATTGAAAGTGAATTCTTGGAGGTGCAACGTAAGTACCAGACCCCTCTTTCTCTCGCACCCACTTACGAATCAAAGAATGGCTCGAGTACTGACCTTTAATAATCTCAATGAATTCTTCGAACCTCCATTAATATACGCCTGCGTGCGGCCAGGTTGTACCCTGCAAGTACATCGACACACGGCATGGAAATTTCTGCAAATCGCTAACTCTATATGCGCACCAAAAGATATACGATGTTTCGAACAATAAAGCTATATGCGTCATGGACCCTCACGAAAGCGGAAATAAAATAGTTACTTCGTAAGACAACACTTGCGTTTTTCTTATACGTGACGGGTTCAATATCGGCATGTCTCTATACTTGATATTATAATATTAATATTAAACTTAAATTGCCGGCACCCGCAAACAACCAAATCATTCCTTCTGTTTGGCGCACATATACTAAAGAACAACAAAAATAGAAAGCAATAAAAAAAAAAAAACCTAGACGCTCACGCAAAAATATTACATCTAACCAAAATAGTCGTCCTCCCCTTGTACATATCATCTCATAATCATCATCACTAGACGTGGCACCGCGGGCACTCCTTGGTACGGGCTGTCGCCTTTCCGCGGTGCCACACGGCTCTCCTGAGCCAATAAAGATTATTATTATTATTATTATTATTATTATTATTATTATTATTATTTATTATTATTATTATTATTATTATTATTATTATTATTATTATTATTAACAATGCTATTATGAGCTGATCACTAGCTCAAGTAACTGGATGGGGTAGTATATAAGTATCGTTGACGTGAAGTGGAGCGATGCTTTTATATAATGTCTGAAAATCGATTCAGTGGTGCATGACAAACGAACATCGAAACAAATTAGATGACCGGCAGAGCGGAGAAAACATTGAAGTTTTTGCGAAGAAGCCGAGCTGATTCAATTACCTCTATTTGCAGCTATGTGAAAACATTTCGAAGTTCAGGACAATTCTCTTTCTCTGTTGGACAAAAGCATATGCGAAAAAATTCCGTTTAAAACATCCGTAGTTGTAATAAAAGGGTATAGTTACAAATATACCAGGTGTTGTTTTTCATTCGAAACAGCTTTTTATTAAGAACGCGTCTCTACTGCTACGCGAATGCCGTCTTCACTATATGTTTCTTGAGCTCGACGGACATTCGAGGGGCAAACAACCGTCACAGTCCGGTGAGTAATTAACTAAAATGTGTTAATTAACGTTTTAAGTAGTGAAAATAGACATATGGTTCCAATTAGAAACTTGCTGAGCGTCATTCATAACTACTAAATCAGTCATTTTCAGAAAGACTTTGAGCGCGTGAGAAGTGCAGTAGTGCGCTGATGACATTGGTGTCAACTATACTAGCCCGTTTCATACATAATATACAACGCTGCCAAAGCTGCATGCGCGGGCACGCGGCTTCATCTCTGGCAGGGGTCTCAAACACGCGGCCCGCGGGCCGCATGCGGCCCGTGACTCTCTGGGACGCGCCCGCAAGTGCCCCGTCGCTCTGAGCACCCGTTCCTATGCCTCGAGCGCTGCATGCGCCATAAATAATGACCTCTTGTCGTCCCTTCATTTCCACTGGAAACGTAGCTCTGCTCTTTTGACGTTTTAACATCTTTGGCACTAATCTGTTTTCTTTTAGATCGAGGATTGTTTCGTCTTACATGCCGTCAAGACGTAAGTATTTTATTATAATTCTGCTATCAAAATTGTCAGGAGAGCAAAAACGAACGTACGAAAAGACTTATTTCCAGACATATTGAACTCGAATACTTCCCGAGTGTATGGAACGATTTAATAACGATTCCGTGTATGGTTTTTAGTTGTACTGACAGAATCCAGCGCATGGGCTGGATGGTGGTATTTTAGATCTTGTAACTACACTAGGTACAAACCCGAAGCAGCTGTATAAATAAATCAAAGCTAAAGACGGCACTTGCAAAAGCACTATTTTACAAAAGCGAATAGCTCGAGATTCCTTCCTTGGGAAATCTCTGGGTGTCGCTGAAAGACTCGGCTGCTTCGCAACGTAAAATACCATCTCTGTTGTCGGTTTTGTTGTTTTGTCCTGATACATATTAACCCCCCCCCCCCTTCGCCCTACGTTTGTCCTCGACATTTTTGTGGGTGGGCTATCTGGCCACCCCACTAAAATGAGCTTGAGACCCCTGATCTATGGTCTCCTGTTTCCGCGAGAACGCGTGCAAATGATCAACGAGAACAAGCCCCAGCTAGCTCCAGCAGATTTGACAGCATTGTATATTCAAGTATGAAACGGTAGTATAGAGCTCTGATTCAAGTAACCCTCCCTAGAGTAGTCGGCAAGAATGTCTACTAGGCGATTAATAATAACCAAGAGCGTCATTTGTACAGTCATGCAACTAGGCACTTAGTTTAGCATCACGCGTATGTTGCGTTGGAAACTGTCAGAACATTTTTGGTCGACAAACCAAGCTATTTTTTGTTCACTTACAAGGTCTAAAAAACTAAAAATTTTAAACATTTATTACGCTTGATTTTTTTTTTGTTAGTGTCTCCTAACGGCAGAGCATTCGATTGGGGAAACAAATCAAATAAAGTATCTTATAATTCCGTCAAGGCACGTCATACATATACTGAATTTGATGTGCCCTAAATTTAAAAATAAATAAATTATTTTTTATAATTTTTTTTACCGCTGAGGATAAATGGATGGCTTATGAAGCGGTTCTGCACGGTTTCAACAAAAAGAAAAGTGAATCGTCTGATTTTGTCCTTCGCATGTTGTTTTCACCCATGTTCTTTTCTTAACACATGGTTTTATCTAGTTAGGTTAGGAAAAAATAAGAACCACAGTTCACAAAGGTTTTTGTTCCTTCGTTTTACGAAAAGCCTTCGTTTAGAAAATCCGTGGCCCAGTCGTGTTTCGTGACTGAAACTCATCAGTCACTTCAAAAGCACATTCTGTCCGCTCATGCTGGTCGAGTGCAGACACGCACGCCGGCTCAGAACGTTTCAGTTGAAAGAAATTGCAAAAACACTGTCATCAACAGCATCTTTGGGCCCGGTAATGCTATTTATTACTCCAAAACGTTACCATTTTTTAGAATATAAAATTAACTGGACTGAAGGTTACAATTACTAGCGGAAAAATGGAAATTCACTATGCTCACCACATCGCCGCTTAATCCCCATCAATTGTGGAATTTCCTACAACATAAGCATTAATGTAGGTGCTGTCAAGGCCAATTATGAGCTGATAGTCCTTGCGTTCTTCTTTGGCGCACCTTCCAGTGTTTGAGAGAGTTGTGGTCCGAAGTTACTTAATGGAGTGCGAGCTTGGAGTCCCATACTTCAGATTATTTGACAATGTGAGAGACAACAGAGCTTGGAAGGTGGATCGCAGACACAGGAAAAGATTGGATCGGCTGTTTAGGCTCACATTATCCGCGGGTGTGCGTGCAGATCTTATTCCTGGTGTTTAGTGCGATAAACACCGATAAACGTATGCCAGATTCAGGTTTTATATTTCGGTATTAACGGAGAAGTTAATATATTAGAGTGTTTGGTAGGAAACAAAAGGGGGAAGAGCTTTTTCTTACCACGCAAACACTCTAAAATACTGATATCATTTCGTGACCTTGTGAAGAGCTTTCTTATCGAGTTTTCAAATAACTTCAGGGCAGCCCTATGTTGTACTGGCAGAAAATATTGAACAATTAACAACCTTTGGTTGTTCTTTTTTTTGCTTTGTTTTAAATTTTTTTGTCAAGTTTATTGTCGCTTGAGAATGGCGTTCGAATTGTTTTCATTGATCTCAATACTCCAACACTTATCAATGCTTGAGGGCATTTTCAGTTTCTATCAGCGTCAACGGAAAAATTCACGCGATGCAACAAGAGTTTCGTGAGTACACGCAGTATGCAGTGCTTCGAAACTTCGGTAACGGTCGTCTTTTGGCACCCGCGTTAGACTTGGTGATTTTTTAGCTACTGTACCTCAGCAACTTGTCAGTTTCAGGCGTAAATGCACAGTCACTCTTACGAATGAGAAAAATCGCGTGGCCGCGGTAAGTTACGAGAGGGCGTTTTCGGTACTGACAGTTATAAATAAAACACACAAAACTACTGACGCGCATTAGTTAGTGTATAGAATTTAGAAAACGACACGTGTTTCTAACAATATGCGAGGTAAACAGAATAGAGGGACGAGGTTGCTTCTTTGTGACTGCAGCTGTCATATTGCTAGTAATTATGTCAGCACGCTCGTCGAAATCTCTACGTCTGTTTTTACAATCGTATAAATAATACCATTGTAATAGAAAGAGGTGTAAGAAAAATACATATGGTAGTTGCCAACTCCTAAACACAACCATCTGAAGGTATCCACCCAGTACTCGCAAAAAGACAAACAAAATAAAGACCTGTATGGTATTGAGCTGAATTGTGATACTGCGCTTATCACTGAAAACAAACAAGAACAACTAAGCTTTTATATGTATAAAAACAACAAAAAAAAAACATCAAAAACGTTATACCTACATAAAGACCAAGAAAGAGCGCCGAAGTTTGAAAAATAAAGGCCGAAAACGCCAAACCTTCCAAAGTTATACCGTAAGGTGCGATCGTAGACACACGCCTGCCGTAGCGGCATAAATTATCTATGATTACAATATCTGTGCAGGACTCCAGACCATAGTTATAATCACAAATAATTTCCTATGGTGAAAAAGGACTGCATAGAACAATTCCTAGGAAGTAAGCACTAACAAAGGGGGACGGCAGAGGGAGCGGTCAGGACATTTTTAAGCCTCCGAAGAAATCCACCTATACTGTCAGTGTGACTATGCGACCATGAATGAGTAATCAGATGACAGTTATAAATGTCTTACAGATGTATGTTCTTTCGGGAAAAAGGGCAACGTTTTTTTATTTTGTTGACTTCTTAAGTAGTGAAAAATCCTTTTTTTTTATTTGTTCTTTATTGTGCCAATGTTTTTTCATTTTTTTCGATACGTAATTTTAGAGTTTCCTTTACTCTACAAAGCCCGTCCATTCCACGATGGAGTCATTGAGCGTCCGTCCGCCAAAAAAAGAAAAAAGCGAGGAGAAGCGCCGAACGGTTACCGATATGGAAGCGCAGAGCAGTGATGGCCGTAACGGGTTACGGGTAACGGCATTACCGGTAAGGCGTTACTTTTTTCGGTAACGTAATAAAGTACTCGTTAAATTTTTCATAAACATGAACGGGTAACGTACTTACGTTACTTATACACCCCTATTTCTAAGAGTGTACCTTATTTGCAGCCATGTGCAAAAATTTGAAGTCCAGGACAATTTTCTTTCTCTGCGTTAGACCAAAGCGTATGCGGAAACTTCCGCTTAAAACTTCCTTAGTGATAATAAAAGGGTAGTTTCAAATATACTGAATGTTATTTTTTATTCGAAACATATTTTTTAAAAGGGCGTCTTTACTGTTACGTGAATGCCGTCTTCCCTAACTTTTTAATTAGTGAAAATATGGTTCCAATTAGAAACTAGCTGAGCGTCATTCATAACCACTGAATCAGTAATTTTCAGAAAGACTTTAAACGCATGAGAAGCGCAGTAGTACGTTGGTGATATTGGTGACAACTCGACGCAAGATTTCCTCCTTTCTCGAAAAAAGAAAAAGAAAGGAGCGTGTACGTGTTTTCGCATTTTGCCGCCGGGGCATTGTTTAGCGCTGCCTGAGAGATCCCCTGCGCGCGCCCTCGTTCCTGGTTTTCTTTATCTTTTGCAGCGGACACGTTTCTTTCGGGATTTGACAGGCCTTCTAGAATGAAGGAGTCCATGTAAGCCACAAAGAAAGCAAAGAAATCGATAAGACCAAACGTGTGGGCACGAATGCCGCATATATCATCAGCTGAGAGCAACAACACGTTCACCGGCCCCAGCTATCGTACACACCCTATACTCCTGTCACATATAACAAATGGGAAGTTTTGCGCAATATTCATGCGCTGCGCGAAGTAGTTCTCATTAGATTTGGCTGTCGAAGGAAGAAACGATGCTTTTGGCGTTTCGGACGTGTACGTCATGATAAAATGGCATAAATCGAATCTATGATCCACCTACATGTCTCTCAATTCTACACGTGAAAGGGAAAATTAGTAACGCTCCGTAAAAAACCTGACCTTTCTTTTTTTTTTTTTTTTTACTATGTGGTTTTTGAGGCGGATACGAGTAAAGAAACGATAGAGCGCTCAACTCGCCTATACTGAGAAGGTGTAAACATGGACAAGAATTGACGATGAATCGCGGAGACTAGGGGCACAGACCACAAAAAAAACACATTAATGTTAGACGAAAATGATTCCTGGAGAAGGGGAACAAGGGGGAGAAAGGACAAACACAAATCTCCAAACACAGCTAGGTGACTGGTGTGCAACCGAAAAAATCCACCTGGTCCGGGTATCGAACCCGGGACCTCTCCATTTCCAGTGGAGCGCTCTACCAACTGAAAGGTCGACCAGAGTGATGCTTTCGGTCGCGCACGTCGTGGAAAGACATGACACCGACCTGGGGTACGAGGCCTCAGCGAGCGGCCCAGCGCGTTGCCGTCGTCCAGGGGGTATTCCCTCGGCTCCGAGATGCTGGCGCTCTTGGACCTCCCGGCGTGCCGCCAGCGCGCGAGCAGGGAGGCAGACGTGGACGGCGTGGCCCTGTCCACGCTGCTCGCTCGCTGCGGGCAGCGCGGGGGCAGCGCCGGCAGCTGCTGCTGTTGTTGCTGCAGCGGGGCTCCCGCAGCGACGGCGCCTCCAGTCGGGACAGGTCTCCATGGTCGGCGGACCGCGAGGCCGTGAGCACGCGGTTCTGGCCCGAGCGGCCTTCGTCCTGGGACGCCGACTTCTTGATGCTGCGACCGGCGCCGACCATGTCGACCGCCGCCTTGCTTCGGCACCGCTCGTTGCCGGACAGGCTACGCTGGAGGGTGAAGCGCCGAATGCTGAAGGGCATTCCTGCGGGTGGAGGGACGGTCCAGGTTTGGTGGTGTGCATAGGCACGTCTCGGACAGCGATGTCTGGGAGACGGGTTTCAAACCCGTCTCCCAAACATCACTGCTTACCGACGACAAGTCTCGTTTTGCCTTTGGGACTTATAGTGTTGATGTCTCGTGCTTTATGATTAGTTATTTGGCATTCTCGTCAGCTTATGCTGTAATCTCATTGACTAAGGAAAAACAGTAAGATGCCCCCTCGACATATCTAGTAAACGATTCTGAAAGGGACATCCTCTCTTTACACACCCTTCCCCTCTCCCGAAAGCCCTTCCGACGCCTCTGCCTGAGTGTATACTGCACCGCAGTGCACTGGGGAACCAACGGCTATGGCGAAAGGTCCACACCTATGTATATTCCGTGTACACGCTTGTGTGGGGCGTTGTCTAAGTTAACGTATTATCCAGGGTGCTTCGACGCTGTCAGGCTCGAAAACGTGGCTTCATTTGGCGTCTCCTTCGCACAGAGAGCGCGTACGAATGAGACGTAAGACATGCTCCTGCTTCAGTGCAGGGCTGCAGCACTGTGGAAACTACGCCAGCCTTGACAACGTCGCACAAATAGGCCATTATCGAGTGTAGTATCCCGGTTCATTCAAGAAACAAAGGCCCACGGCAAACACTTGTATGGAACCCTTCCTTCAGCAGTTGAATGGGAAGCCCCAGACAACCAGAAAGGTACCCAGACCTCTGGTTGGTACAAGCGATAGAGATCGACCTTTATTTGATAGTACACTTGAGAGCAAGTTGCTCTCCCCCGTATAACACAAGAAGTTGCTTTTTCAAGTTGTCGAACATCTGGCCGGAAAGACGTTGCGCCAATTGGACGCAAGCGTGCATTGCACGAGCATCTAATCGGACGTTGCTGACCACTCGGGGTTTCTGGACCAATATTATGAGAACGTGTAAGCGAACTTTGGGTTATCAAAGTGGTTTTGATTGAACACGAGGCCTTAGCACTGATTTCCTTGACCACGAGGCCTCAGCACTGGTTTTCTTGACGACGCTGTCAGCTCATCCTGTGCGTAAAACCAATTTGCATTGTAAATCGCATAGGTAAATTATTTATTCATCAATGAAAGCTGGAACTCTACTTACGTGCAACCATTGTGCTTTTGATAAGAGGACGCAATTTTGAAACCGCAGTTGGAATAATGCGACTGCAGAGAAAGATGCGACGTGACATCTGCTGCCGATATCTACTGTGTCTAAATTGCTTCTAACTTCTCAAAAGGGAACTCGATGTCTGAATAATTCACACACTATATGTGGATACTGTGAGCCTTACCTTTCGGTAGAGTTTTTCCTTTTGTTTTTCCGCGTTATGAACTTTGATGAGGTTTGATAAAAACAAGTAACGAGTCGTCATCCTGGCTTTGAGACAAACGTGCTTCAAATTTTACGTACCTTTTGACGCCATTGAATCCGGAACTGAGTCGCTGATTCACCACTACTTTGAAAATGTAAAGGATCTTTTTTTCCTTCGAACGCCTCTCAAAGTCGGTATCCCCCTCCCCCAATGCGTAGTCAATGATTGAACAACATCAGCACGTGAGTGAGGTGTGACGAAACACCTGAACCCAGTGACGTCTAAGCAGGTGCAGCAATGTGGGCAGTCACCCCCCCCCCCCCCCCAGACATTTCAGCACTTCACTAAGCAATTTGAAAGGTAAGAAAAAAAAATCCCCCTGCCCCACCCCGCTTTCCCCCCGACCGCTGCCCTATCACCTGAACGATTGCGACGCCTCTGCTTGCGCTCAATCAACGCGTTCCGCCCGGGCACTGTGTAGTAACGTCAAGGCGGAGCTCAAAGACCTTGTTTTAGTTCTAACGGCTTTCTACTGACAAGCTTTTGTGTATAGACATTCTTTTGGCCAAGACTGCACCATCCGAAAACTTTCTGGGTTGCTCAGCCGCGTTTGTATTTAATGAACCTTGCTCACAGAGTATGTGGTCCGTTCACAAGTGGCGAGTTATTTTACCTTGCCTAATTCGCCCTGCAGGAAGAAGCAGTATATACTGTATATATTTCTATTTGCTTGCTGGGGCGCCGTTTATACGTGAGAAAATGTCAGAGCTGTGGTACTACATTTTCTCGCTACCCTCTGTCAGCGGAGACAAAACCAAAAGAGAACGAGGGGAAAAAATCATGAGTCATTCTGCACTGTGAAGGTGGATGACCAGAGAAGCTGTTTAGCACACGACACAGACATGACACAAACTTTTGAACAAAGGTACGAAAACATGTATTTTATTGATCGGTGGTCATCGTGACGAAATGTACGCACACACATATCGAGGACTATCGCCGCCCCGAGGAGCCGGACGAATCTAGACACGCGCGACGGGACCGCCACCCGGCGGAAGGAAAGGAAACTAGGCACGCAAGCGCCTGGAATGACGACAAAGAGAGGGCGGTACGAGCGCCCTCTGAGTTTTTGTTGACGCACACGAAAATTCCCCGAAACCCTAGCCATAATCAGCTTTGCTGTAAAAATATGAAGAGGCGGAAACGCCAAAAACGAAGTCAGAAGACGGAGAGTGCCTAACTCGCGACGTCACAGAGATCATCTGGGGAAGTGGAAGCTGGACACGATTCCAGATAGGTGGCATTCACCGCCGGCCATAGTTGAGTTCGTTCCTGCTCAGCGCGAGCTTATGATAAGCTTCGACGACGCCTCTGTAACGTGCATAGCACATCACCAAGATTGTAGTTCTCAGTATATAAGTGGGGCTCGTTATGAGACTGCGCTGTGAACATCATGCTCATTTATAGCGCCCAGTGAATACCACATATAGAATTTATACGCCTTAAAATTTTATCGAAATGAGACAATATTTTGTATAATAGATGCGCGAGATGGTCTAGAAATATAAGATATCAAGTCCTAACAAAATAATTATTTACGTTTTGATGACCTCAGATATGTTGAACGACGACCCTTGCGAATGTTTCCTGAATCTACTTGCTTGCTGTTTTGTGGGATACGAATATAGAGAGAGAGAGAGAATAAACATTTATTGTGGTCCTTGCTAGTCCAGGACGTCATCTATAAATTCCCGGCATTTTTCTATATGCTTGACAAGCAAACTCCAGAGTAGAGTGTTGTGTGCGGGTGGGGGAGCGATCCATTCCTCCCAGCTGCTCGGGTGAAGTATTTTCGGTATTGTGTTGAGAGTTTCTTGTAGTGCTTGTTGGTTGTGAGGGCAGTCCCAAAGGATATGTTTATTGTTAGGGTATCGGTGGCATTTTGCGCACTTCGGTTGACCTTCGCGTCCCAACAAATGATGCGTTATGTGCGGTGTAAGGAGGGTGCCAGTCTGGGCTCTTCGTACCAGTGTAGAGTGCAGTCGGTTAAGAAATTGTGAGGGGGATGGGAGAGTGGTCCTGTTCTCTCTCCATTCCAACAGTATGTTGGTTCTGTTGGTGTGAAGTGTCTTCCTGTGTATGTAAGGGTCGTATGTTTGTGGCCAAGGAGTGGAAGGTCCCGGTTCAGTAATGGCTTCACGGGCGAGCTGATGGGCCAGCTCGTTGCCTTCGATTCCTGTGTGGCCTGGAACCCATTCCAATGTGACTCGGAGGTCTGGGTGGTCTTTCATGATCTTGGTGAGGTTAGTCTTTATATGAGGTGGTAGGTTGTTTTCTGTAAATGTTCTCAGGGCACCCTGGCTGTCAGAGCGAATTGTGATGTTTTGTAGCTGGGCGTTTTCTTGAATGGCTTCCGCGATGGCTTGCACTTCCAGGCTAGTGGGTGATGGGGCCTCGCGGTGTTTTCGTTTTGTATTCTTCGTAGGGCCGGCTGTGGCCGTCGCACCTTCTTGAGTGTGGTGTAAGTAGACGGCATCGGTGTAGATGCAGTTGGTGGGTTCTGGTCGTTTTGAGAGCATATGGGCCCTCTCTTGTCTTCGTTCTTGGTGGCGCTCCGGGTTCATGTTTTTGGGAATGGGTCTGACCATGATGTTTGGTATGGTGTCCCACGGGGGCGGTTTCGGCGGGATAGGGGGAGTGAGGTGATGTCATATCCCAGTGTCTGAAGGATTTTTCTGCCGTGCTGGGATGTTTGGAGCCTTTGTATCTGCCCGATTTTGTGGATTTCCGTCTTCTCTTCTAGCGTGTTCATTAGTCCTGTGGCTTGTAAAAGGTGAAGGGGGGTGAATTTTGGAACGCCTAAGGCAATCCTGATGGCCTTGCGTATGCTTATTTCTATTTTCGAGAGTTGCGTTTTAGTGAGGGAGTAGTATGGGAGTCCATACATTACTCGGGAGATAATGAAGGCTTCTATGATTTTCTTGATTTCGTGCTCTTTTAGTCCGTGCCTTTTTCGGGTGACTCTGCTGATCATATGTGTAATCTGGTGTATCTGTACTAGGGTTTTGTGGACCCAATCGTTGGCTTTGCCATTCTGGTCCAGCCAAAATCCTAATATTCTGATTTTTTTCCTTCTTGGAATGGCGTGTCCTGAGAGATTCAGTTGGATGAGGTTGCGGGTTTTTTCTGCTTGTGGTTGGTTGGAGTTGAGGACCACGACATACTCGGTTTTCTCTGGGGCGCAGGACAGTCCCAATGTGTGGATGTAGTTATGAACAGCGTCTAGGCCCTCTTGTAATGTATGTTCTTGCTGTGCTGGGGAGCCGCTGCAGCACCATAGTGTAATGTCATCCGCATAGACTGCTGATTGGAGGTTCGTGATATCGTGAAGTTTGTGAGGTAGGTCCTTCATGGCAATGTTAAAAAGCGTGGGTGATAGTATGGCGCCTTGTGGTACCCCGGTGGTAATTACTCTCTCTTCACTTTTATATTCTCCAATTTTGATCCGTATGGTACGGTTGGAAAGAAAGCTTTTGATGTAGGCTTCTAATCGTCTGCCTGGATTGATTTCAGCGATTTTGTCAAAAATGGCTTGGTGACTGACGTTGTCAAATGCTTTGCGGATGTCTATGCCAATTATTGTGCGAGTTTGAGCTGTGCTTGGGTAGTCGTAGATGTCTTGTTTGATTCGTAGCATCGTGTCTTGTGTAGACACGTGCCTACGAAATCCGGTCATGGTCTGGTGGAAGGTTTCCTGGTTCTGCAGGTGCCACTCCAGTCGTCGGAGGACCATCTTTTCCATGAGTTTTCCGACGCAAGATGTGAGAGAGATGGGCCTTAGGTTTGTGATTTCGGTGGGTGGCTTGCCTGGTTTGGGGATGGGGATGACTTCAGCGGTCTTCCATTCATGAGGAATGTTGCCGCTTTCCCAGGCTTGGTTAATCTGATTAAGGAGGGCATCGATGTAGTTTTTAGGCAAGTTCTTAAGCATCGTATACGTTATGCTGTCTGGTCCGGGGGTGGTGTTCCGTTTGATGGAGTAGAGGGCTGTCAACAGCTCGTTTTTGCTAAAGGGGCTGTCTGATCCTTCCTGCGTTTCGATTATTCGTGTGTCATCAGTGAGGGCGGTCTGACCTGGTCCCGGGTTGTACGGTACAGAATAGGGGTAGAAGAGTGTGTGGAGTTTGGTCGCCAACTCTTCATTTGTATAGCCCTGTTTAAGTTTGATTTTTTCTAATGAGTGTTTTGGCTTCTTTTTGTCGAGCAGTGTGTTCAGTATGTTCCAGACTCTGGTGGTGTGGAGTTGGCCGTTGAATCCGTTACATAGTTCAATCCAATGGTCGTCGGCGATTTTCTGGGCGTAATCTTGAGCTTCCTCGGTGATCTTCTGAATGACCTTCTTGAGGTTCCGATTTGTTTTTTTCTTTTTCCATTTCTTAACCAGCTTGTGTCTGGTGTCCCATAGATTGAGTAAATGTCTATCTATGCTGGGTGACTCCTCTGTCTTGGTAGGTGTGGCAGTGTGTTTCTTGATGCTTTCAGTAATGTCCTTGACCCATACGCTAAAGTTGTCGGGGGGTTCGTTTTTTTCTAAGTCACTTCGGACTTTCTCCCATTTGGTGATGGTCGCTTTGGGAAGGTTCTGTTTGGATTTGTCAGACTTCTGGCGATTGGTCGTGGGTTGGGCGACCTCGATTTGGAGGATGTAGTGGTCGCTACCTAGGGTTTCTTCGGTATTTGACCATGTTATGCCGGTGGGGTTGTTCGACCAACAGAGGTCCGGGCTGGTGTCTTTTTCAACGCTGTTGCCGATTCTTGTAGTGGCAGTGACATCGTTGATGAGGTGGAATTTGTGTTGTGCTGTTTGATTGTGTAGTGTGTTGCCGTTGTGATTTGTATTCTCGTATCCCCAAAGTGGATGGTGACTATTGAAGTCACCTGCGATGATGACTCGATGACCTTTTGTTTGTTGAGCCAGGTCTCGGATCCACTGCGTTTTCGCGATCTTGGTATTTGGTCGCCAATATACGTTGAATAATGTAATTGGTTGGGATTGGTTTGGTGGTTGGCACTCGATGCCTACGATTTCTTGGTTTTGATCGTTGAGGTGGTCGGTGTTGATTTGGTTGGATGGAATGTGCTTCGCTACGTAGGTAGCTGTCGTGGTTATTGGGGCAATAACTGTGTTGGGCGGTTGTAGCTTTTTGTTTTTCCTAGGTGTGACGCAGATGCTGGGTTGAGTGAACTTTTGGTAACCTGGGATGTTGAGGTCTCCGTTGGCTTCCTGTATGAGGATAATGTCGGGTTTGGGTTGTGTCTGTTGTATGCGAAGAGCGAGTTCGGCTTTTTTTCTTCGGAGGCTTCTACAGTTCCATTGCCATATTGTGGTGCTATGGTTGCTTTGTGTTGTTTTATTCATATCCTCGTTCTTGTGGGGTAGTGGTCTCTTGGATATGCACTTTGGTCCCCTCTTGTGGCTCTTGGTCTTGGTAGCCTCTTTTGCGGCTCATGAGAAGATTAATCTTTGTTTCCATTTGGTTGATTTGAAGTTGCATTTGTTTATTTTGAATTGTTAGTTGGTGCACCATTTGCACAAGTGCAGTTAGGGTTACTTCTGTAGCAGGCTGGGGTTGTGACGGCGTCGTTACCAAGTCCGCTTCCTCCATGCTGTCCTGATTCATGGAGTGATGTTCGTTTCGTGATGGTGGCGCTATTAGGGGTTTGGCGGCCTGTGTGTGTCTGTGTTGGATCCCCATAGCGATCGCTCGGGCTTGATTGCAAATTGTGGGGTTCTTGCGCGCTTTGATGAGGGCTTCCCGGTACGACATTGTGTTGGTAAACATGCTTTTGGGGTCGTCTTGAGAAGAGAGGAATGGGTCACTCGTCCTCGGCAGACTCAGGCTCCTGGCTCGGGCCCTGGGGCGTCTGTTCGTTCTTGGAAGTTTGTCCACCGGCGTGTGGGTCGGCTTCTGGGTAGGTGGTTTTCTGGGCCTGTCCTGGCCTGCGTTGCGGTCGGTGCCGGGGGGTTGGTTTGGTCCTGTTTCTGCGGTAGCACCGGGTATTCGTCTTCCAGTAGTGCATACCGGTTGGCTATTTCTAGGTAGTGGCGCGATTGGGGAGGTGCTCTTGCATTTGGGCGTCGGGGCATCGGCCTTGAGGCAAGTAGTTGTCTTTTCTTGCGGTATAAGATACCTTGGTTGTGTTGTTCGTCGGCGTAGACCCGGGCCGGGCAGATGGGGTCGAGTGGAGAATGGTCTTCGTCGCAGTTCTTGCAGAATGGGGTGCATTGGTGGTTCCCATTAATCTCGGAGTCGGGTGGGAATTCCTTGCTGCATTTCTGGCAGCACTTGAGGTGGTTCTTCTGCGGGCAGACCTCGGATTTGTGTCCGATGTTCAAACACGTGCCGCATATTAGGCTTCGAGGCCTATAGGGGTACACTCGTGTAACTACCCAGTTTATGGTGACGTATTTTGGGGGTAGAGTCCTTCGAAGGTAAGAAGAGCGGTATTGCTGTTGCCGATGGTATGGGCGGATATGAGTTTTCTTCCGTTGCATCCGATGTTCTCAAGCAGCCGCTCGTTCGACCATCCCTGAACACCATGTACTACACCGCGGGCATGGTCCCTGTTCATGGCCAAGTAGGTGCGGGTGGCGTGGTCTCTGCCTTGTATAGGGAGCGATTCAATCAGTAGAAGCTTGTCCCGGGCACTCTGTTTGTATGTGTCCACGGCGATCAAGTTTTGTTGATTTCTGACTTTGATGTAGGTTTCTCCGCGCTCAGCTGTGGTGAGCTTAGCGGTCGTGATAACGGCTAAGCCGAGTTCCGTCTGGGGTACTTGACGGAGGTCAACTCCGGTCTGTGGTTTGATTATAACGGTCTCGTATTGATTTAATCGTTTCTGGGCTGATGGGGTGCTCTTCCAGGGCGTGGGGTCGCGTAAATCAGCCATGGTGGGCAGGCGACTGCTCCACGAGGCTTGGGAGTGCTCGTTTGCGTAGTGAGCCATGGTTGGTCGGGTTGAATTCAAGGGGTTCCGATCGGCGAGTGTCGTCGATCGAGCTTGAGTTGGAGGGCTTCTGGGTGCCTAGCGGCGAGCTAGGCTGGCGAAGTCGGCGCGCAACGCGCGCCGCGCCAGTGAGGGCCTGTGCTCCAAAGTAGTCTTAGCGGCGGACTGCGTGGTCTGGGCGGAAAGTGTCCGAATAATCAAGGAGACTCACTTTTTTCGCCGGAATTTCGACGGCAGTCTTGCGGGTGGTGTGCCGGTAAGTCTTCAGTGTGAATTTATGGTGGAGTCAGGCT